>JAMKCH010012141.1:0-148920 GCA_023653785.1 Ophioderma brevispina | reverse complement strand
GTGACCATGTGACACCATGTGATTCTGGTGACCTTGTGACTTCACGTGACCTTGGTGACTCATGTCACCTTAGGACCCCCATTCACCAAACGGCCTTAATTATGTTGAGAATTTAAAGACACTATCAGTGATCCATACGAACGTATCAAACTATTGAAAATTTGCAGAAATAGCTTAAAGGAGAAGGATACGCTAATAAGGATTTCGTAATTGACAGAAAAGAAGAAAACGGTGTATTCAAAGCTATGAACATCCATTCATCGTGTTGTAGTAAAGTACTTTCTGGACACTAATGGCTAAAATATCAGAATTTGCCTTATTAGGTTGCTTTTGGTTGGTATTGTGGGGTATGCAAGATGTAAAGCGCCAGACGGAATAGGCGAGCCCTAGATCTAGGGCTTAGTTTGAACAAGCTCTCCAGTGAAAATACCATCCAGTTCCAGTTATTGTACTTTATATATTGTGTGAATTTTATACCATGTTATCCAGCTTGATCTTCGTTTCTAATAATATATTTTATGTAGATCAAGATTTTAATGGAATTTATCTTCAATTTGGCTGCCTTCATTTTTAAATTGTGACTGTGTGTGTGATGTCAGTGAGTCATCTCTTTCTAAGTCACGTGACCTGTGGATCAATGACACTTCTATCATCGGGACAATATTAGCCTAATTAACAATGGCAACATCTGAACAGGGACAATGGACTCAGCAGGACACCACCAGTTAGTACTACCAAGTGAAATATGTCTCTTCCTGGGTCAACTAATAGACAAAAATGTGCTTCCAAAGGAAAAAATCAAGGACATGTTCAACGACAATTTCTGTGGACCTGATACATAAATGAATTGTTTATATCTATAACGTGCCATTGCATGGATTCCCCAGTTGAAGAGGCCCCAAAGGACTAATATTTAGATCTTTGGCCCCCATGTTGCTCACATCACGGTATCCAGATCAACTGCCACCGTATCAGTGCATGGTATAACAAATATGGACTGCTATGAGGGGAATTGGTTGAAACTATAGGCCAAGGTGATTCAACGAGGGCCTATAGTGTCAACCAGGCTTCCGAGAAAAAAAGCAGTCAAGATTTGTTTTATATACCGAATATATAGATTTTGTCATAACACAGGCCTTATCATGTGTAGGCCATTGAGCTGAGGCCATGTTGTCCATGGCGTGCATGCATGCGTTTAAACAACTTGTGTAACTTAGGGTCCAAAAACTTGTCAAGAATTAGCAATCACCTTTCTTGTGTTGAGGAAGTGATGTGGGAGTCCAAAAAGGGATCGCCGTAATCGACTTCTTGCCATTTTTTTTGTCGACAAGAGTGTCCAATTTTCCTTGCAGCTCCGACTCAGCAACTTTTACAATCACCGCTCAAACAAGATTTCACTAACACGATTCCGATGAAAACACACACACACATCACGACCCTAAAATGGATGATCATTCCAACTATATTTCTGTTCCATCACCTATAAAACAATGTTGTCTCTTGATTTATGTAGAAATCTTTGGATCTAGGGCTTACAACCGGTTAGAAAATCGTTTGCCCGCGACCGTCAAACCTGAGTGCCGATGCAAAGGGCGCAGCCATTTTATTTCCAAAAAAGCAGACGCGACGGCGATGGCACTATGACAGGTCGCTGTCAAACAATATCAGAGGGGATAGGTTTCAAACGGGTACGAGCAGTAACAACACCCTCAAAGCATGAATAGGCCTACGAGGCTTTCGATTCAAGCCATTCCCCTTGCTCTTGTTTTATCCCCGGTTTGTCATCATCAGACGTGACACTCAAGCACAGACTCCCCACATACGTGTAAACAAAATACGGTCTGCTTATATTATCTCTTACACCAGCTGAGCTTCAATATGTACACTCATAATACTGATGGATAGTCCGTACGGCGTCTCTAATGCTGGGAAGAGGTGTCCCGGGCATGCCTGCGCTCCCGGGCATAGTTCCAGTGTTGGTTCAATTCTTCTTGGCTAGTTGAAATTCATGCCCCACTTTTAACCAATCAATGACAGGAATCTATATATGAGGTATATAATACCCAATATAAGGAAATGGGTTAGAATCTACCTCCCAGAAATTGAACTGAGAATGAACCTCAACCAGACCCTAACATCTCTTCTTTCTGATTCAGAATGTGATGAGGATGAAATTTTACTACAAATACAACTACCACACCCATTGCCATTTACCTCCACTCCCAGATCATCTATTTGTATCTCAGCTCTACCTACAGTATCAACTGGAACACAGCCATCAACTTATTGTGATGTTGCTTGTCAAACCAACTTTGTACCAATAACAAACAGTGAGACCCAAACTGAACTGAAACGTGCTACTGAAAGCCAACTGATGTGGAACCCAACTAAATACAATCTTGTCCAAACACCATTTTCTTCATCCACTACAGAGGATCTTTCCCATGTCTTTTCACCTGTGTGCCATATGCTAAACCACCCACTGAATTTGCCACTATTCCAACCTACAACCATTTGATTGTACTTGACGTGGAGGACACAATCGCAGCTGTTGACTCTGATAGCCACCATAACCCTTTGCCTTGGATTAAAAACTCAGCTCCTACTATGCCAAAACTGAGTCCCAAAAAGTCAATTGAATCTACAAGTAAAACCAAGCCAAAATCCCTGAACCATACGTCCTCACGCCAACTGGACCAACCTAAATCCCCTCCCCACCGCCATGCCCCCCCCCCCACCACCACTACAAAGGGACATCTGACTTATAGGAGACTCTATCCCAACGCACCTTGTTGGGCGGAAAATGGTCAGAGATAAGGTACTAAACAGATTATTCCGGAAGTAGATTGAACTTTGGACAAAACTTGCTCCTGTGCTTATCCAAGAAGAAAGGCCAGCATCTGTAACTATTCACTGTGGTATAAACAACATCTCATCATCTCTGACCACTTATTGCTTCACACTTATATGAACCCTCGTTACTGTCTTTCAAGTATAGACCCTCGCACCCAGATAATGATTTCTTCTCTTACAACTCAGAATCATAGGGTCTGCTATTTGGATCAGGGTTTTAATGCCAGCTTCGTGAACTGTGTACTTTAACTGATTGTAAATATATTTGTAATGAGAACATTGGCCATAAATTACATTTCACGTCATGACGGACTGCACCTCAATAAAATGGGAACAAGTCGTCTTGCAGGAAGTTTATTCTACAATTCGATTTTTGCCAACCATGGATTGTTCGAGAGATCTAAATCAGACTTGTAAAGTAACCAATCAAAGTTCTGCTGATCCTCAGTGTCTAATAACAAAAGATGTTAACCATATATTTTCGGAAAGACTTCCATAGTAACCCCCCTCCGTAGATATTTACATGATACAAAATTTATTTTAATTTTGGGCTTGTTTGATCAAAAACGAAATAAACAGCTAAATAATAACGTTTTATGTTGCATGTAAATTATATGAGAGGGGGTACCTATGGAAGTCTTTGCCATTTTTCACAATGTCCATATTTACAACGTACATGCATCTTCTATAAATAATGTTCCTCCTCTTCCTGTGTTGATTTGTTAAACCCTGTCAATCTGTCTAAGACCAAGCCACACCCTTTGTCCCTTGTGGTCAGTGCTTTAAACTTATAAGAGTAAACCAAAATTCTATTGCCCTGTTAATTTGTGACTTAAAATATCATGTAACTTGTATTGATTAAATAACAATCAACTAATTGGGTGGTGTGATAGTTGCTTTGTCGTGTATGTTAGATGAGCTACACCGTTGGTGATTAATATATTGATCTCAATTGCTATATTGAGAAGGGTTTAAAGTTTGCTCACCTCAATATTCATAGTTTACCTAACAAGCTGGACCACTTGAAACTTTTACTACTCATCTTCATGATTTGAATTGTATTGTTTTTTTTTTGTTACAGAAACCTGTTTGAATATAATTATAATGACATTGATGTAACAATTGGATGGTTCTTATCTATGTAGGCTGATAGGAAAGGTCTGGAGCATGAGGTGGTATTATATGTTATCATTAAAAAGGTAATCATCTTAGAAACAAGTTCCTAAATTATGATGACAATATTATCGAAGCTATGTGGTTGGAAATTAACCTTCCAAATACCAAACATTCTTGTTAGTATTGTTTATAGATACCACATGCAAATGTTGATTACTTAAATAGATTAGATTCTTTGATTTCAGGAATGTACTAATATGTTATTATGATGTTATTATCTTGGGGTATTTTAATCTTGACATTAGTAAGCCCTGGCAACTCTAAGAGATTAATACATTGCCAGGCACAGTAATTTATATCAGCTAATCAAGGAATTTACAAGAATAACTGAAAAATCCAAAACAGACTTATCTACGCTTTTGTATCTAATCAGATCGCACCTTCATCTTCCAGGTGTTCATCACTGGCAGTGACCCACTCATAAATTACTTAGTTCGTAAAAATAGAAAGTTAAAGTCCCTCCTAAAACATTTTTTTTTTTTTTTTTTTTTAATTTAAATGATAAGATTTTGTTAACCTCGTCTACGAAAGGGGGGGTGGTTATCACCCCCCCCTTTCAGGTTTTTTTTCCCCGCTTGCTAAACCCCTTTTGTTGCCAAATTATTTTTAATGTAATTGTCAATTGACAATTCCCGCTCCTTTAATCCAAAACAACATCCACCGGGTATAGTAATATACAGGGTGATCCCAAAGTGTCCCCCTCCGGAAGAGAAGTACCAACATTCCTAACACATACACATGAACATCACAGATACTTGATTTTGGTACCAATAGATAGCTATGGTCCTCCTCTTTCCATTGATACCAAAATGATTACCACATGCCTACATTAACGTCACAATTGACTCATAAAGTTCGCATGTCATCAAAACTTTTGGGTGCCATTTTCCGTAGACACACACACAGTGAACAATTCAATATTTCGCAAAAAGGTTAGGAAAGTCAATTTTCATGCGGTTTCTGACTCTACTTGATGTGAAAATGACTAGTTTTACAATGACCAAACCACAATACATTTTAGTTAGAGCTATAATAAGGTGGTTTGAGGGGTCTAAACATTGCGAAATACATTTTCCACGCTCCACCCTATATTCAGTATTTTCGTACTTTCCTCAACATATGATGTCATGGTGACGTCATAATGGGGATGTTAGTACTTATTTTGCTACCAATGGAAAGAATAACTCTAATCTTCCCTTGGTAACCAAATTTACAGGAATCGTTGTGTTCAGTAACGAAAATCACAGGGGGTGGGTAACCACCCCCCTCCCCCCCCCTTCGGAGTTTTGTTACTAACAAATGGATCAGGTAGACGAGGGTTAGTGCTATTAAAAGTTATAATTGGGATTTAGTTTCAATATGATGATGATGTTATTGATGCACTTGATGTTTGGAATGACATGTTCATAATGGAGTAATACCCATGCACCATTAAAGAGAAAATTGTTATCAGGGGTCCACGTCCTGATGGATCAAGAGGATGTCATTGATTTTTTTAAAAAGATTTTATATTTTATAATGGTACTTTATAAAAAAAAAAAAGGCCCATAAGACCAATAATGCAGATGATTGGAAAAGGAAAAAATGCTAGGATGTTAGAAATAAGGCCACTATTCTGAATAAGTATCTGAAAAGGACTACGTAGTAATGCCATAAATGAGAATGTTAATGATTATAACAAAATTATGGTCAACTATTAAAAACTTTAATACCTAACAATAAAACCTAATGAACATTCTGAAACAAGTTCTAATAATAACGATAAGGATATTGCTGATAAATCAAGATATGTTTCACATCATTGGTCGAATAAATAGAGACGTAAATTCGTTGATGATGAAAAATAATATAAATAACCTTTGAATTGCACATATCAATACTTCATTGTATTTGGATTATTGACACCAGAGCGACGTCTGGTGAAATGTTATTCGTTAAGGACAACAAAAAAATCACTGGTCTTTCGGTAATTTAATACTAAGCTTTTGCAAATTGGCTTGCACCTATTATCTGTTGTAAATCACGGCCCTACATAAATGTAATCTTTCTTGGTACACATCAACTTTTCCAGATGATTGGAAGCACGCCAAAGTGACTCCTATTTTTAAGGATGGTGACAAATCTGATGTTAACAATTAATAGGCCTATATCTGTTTTGCCAATTCTTTAAAAAAATTATTGATATTGAACGTGCGTTACCAGTTTTTGACTGAAAGAATAAATTTTCATTCATGCCAATCTGGTTTTAGACACCAGCATTATTACTACCCCACTCTCATGATGGTTCGGAATACATTTTTAAATAATATGGAATCGGGGTGGTAAAGTAAATGGTGCCTATTCTGATCTTAAAAAGCATTTGACACCGTAAACCACAACCTTCAAAAACTCAAAAAACTCTGGTGTCCATGGTACTCCTCTTGATTCGGTTTCACATCTTATCTAGGTGGTAGAATCAAGCTGTCAATATTAATTCCACTCATTCTGATTTTAGAAATATCAATATTGGCATACCACAAGGATCAATCTGGGTCCTTTGTTATTATTTTATGTCAAACTCTCTTCCTGCTTGTATTCATTGCAAATGTCGTCTGTTACGCTGAGGAATACAACCTCTACTTGTTAGTCATCGACTAATTTCTCCAACTGATATGGAATGATAACTGCGGAATATTGCGCATGGGTTTGAAACCCAAACATTGCTACCTAAATATTAAGAAAACCAAGTAAGTGATTTTTGAACAAAACATGGTGGGTTTTGAGCAATTCTTCAAAACTTTTCTACTTACTTATGTATGACACTATTGTTAGAGTCGACAAGTTAAGTAATTTGGGGTTGGTATGTTCGATCCCAAACTTAACTTGGTATATCATTGATATATCTCCTCCATTATTTCTAAACACCATTTTTTTTGGTTGTTATTCGCAGGGTAAGTTTTATCTCCCCGCAGCTACTCTTAATCATGCTGCCAATGCCTTGATTTTTCCACCCTTCGATTAATGCAGTCCAGTTTGGTCAATCTGCAATTTTGAACTTAGCAACTCTTCAAATCTTCAAAACAAAATTGCCAGTGTGCCTGTCTGCCGACATTCGTACACCTTGTGATATGATGAGCAACCTGGCGGATAAATCTAAGTGACAGATGGAGCAAAGAGATTCTTATCATTGTTCTTTAAATGTCTTCAAAATGAGCTCCATCTTACTTATCATCACCATACTTTTTACTTCTAATATTCACACCCAAAATACTCGTAGCCATCATGTAATACACTCGTCCTACCTACTTGGAGATCATACCTGGCAAAACGGGACATTCCAATACAGAGGGTCTTGAAAGTGGAATTAATTATTTCCCCCATGTCCGCAGAAATTTTTCAGATATGAATGTTAACACTTTAAATCTATATTGGTTTTGAATCTGTGTTTATGCTTGTGTTTATTTATAGTAGTTCCAATGATAATTGATGTATCTTTTCCTGTATGTTATGTTGTAAAGGCAACCTTTGATTGAAAATCTTATTTTATGTGCTCAATTAATCGTTTCCAGCATTATCACATAAATTCATTGTTGTACATACATGTATAATTGGGATATGTTTTTCAACATGATGATGTTATTGATGCACTTGATGTTTGGAATGACATGTTCAATAATGTATGTGATACCCATGCACCAATAAAAGAGAAACTTGTTAATAGGGTTCACCACTTCCTGATTGGATCAATAAGATTTGCAATTTGATTTAACAAAAAAGGGACTACTTCTATAAAAGGCCCATAAAACCAATAATGCAGAGGATTGAAAACTGCTAGAATGTTAAGAAATAAGGCCCATAATATGAATATCGTATCTGAAAAAGACTTACTGTATTAAGGCCATAAATGAGAATGTCAATGATTCTAACAAATTATGGTCAACTATTTAAAAAATAAAATTAATACCTACCAATAAACCTAATGATCATTCTGAAACAATTTCTAGGAATAACAACGATAAGGATGTTAGGTGTAATTCAATGAATTTTTTCACATCAATTGGTAATTAACCTACTAGTACATTTTTATGATAAAATTAAAATCACTTGCAATGACAATTTAAATCAATACTCATTTTATTTTTGATTATGTACACCATAGTTTGTTCTGATGAAAATTCTAAATGGACAACAAAAATTCACCTGGTCTTTGTAACTTTAATATAAGCTTGAATTGCTGCACCTATTATTCTTAAATCACTGGCATACATATTAATCTTTCTTTGTACACCTCAACTTTTCCCCAGATGATTGCAAGTATGCCAAAGTGACTCCTATTTTTAGGATGGTGACAATCTGATGTTAACAATTTTAGGAGCGGCCTATATCTGGTTTTGCCAATTCTTTTCAAAAATTATTGAACGTGTTGTTCACAACCAGCTTTACCATTTTTTTGCCTGAAAATACATTTTAAAAAAATTCATGCCAATCGGTTTTAGACACAAGCATTCTACTACCACCACCACTCTCATTGATTTTTCGGAACTACATTTAAATAATATGATCAGGGTAAAGTAACGGTGCCTTAATCCTTGATCTTAAAAAGGCATTTGCACTGTAAACCACAACCTTCTCCTTCCAAAAACTCAAAAAATGGTGGTCCACTGGACTACTCTTGATGTGTTTCAAATCTTTCTATGTGGTAGAACTCAGCTGTAATATTATTCACTCATTCTGATTTCGAATATCAATATGGCATATACCACAAGGATCAATCTGGGTCCTTTGTTATTTATTATTTATGTCAACTCTCTTCCTGATGTATTAATTGCAAATTGGTCATTTACGCTGATGATACAACTCTATTGTTTAGCTCCATGCCGACTCAATTCTCTCCAAATTGATATGAAGATAATTGCCTTGAATATTGGGCATTGGGTTGAAGCCAACAAGCTTACCTTAATATAAGAAAACCAAGTACATGATTTTTGGTACAAAACATGGTGTCGTTGAGCAATTTCAAAACGTTTCTCTTACTTATTGTAATGACACTATGTAAGTCCGACAAGTTTAAGTACGGGTGTCATTCGAATCACAAACTTAACTGGTATAAACATTGATTATATCTCCTCCCATTATTTCTTAAACGCATTGTGTGTTATTCGCATGGTTAAGTTTTAATTTCCCCTCAGCTACTCTTACTCTGCTTGCATTCCTGATTTTTTCCACACTTTTATACTGCAGTCCGTTGGTCAAACTGCAATTTGAAACTTAGCATTCTCCTTCAATTCTTTCAAACAAACTTGCCCTTGTGCGACTTTCTGCTGACATTCGTACACCTTTTTGTGATATGATGAGCAACTTTGGCTGGGATAAATTAAGTGCAAGATGGAGCAAAACATATTCTTCCTAATTCTTCTCCTTGTCTTTAATGTCTTTCAAAATGATGGCCTCCTTGTCTTACGTATCATCACCATTTAACTTTTACTTCTAATATTCACACCCAAATACTCGCGCCATATCATGTAATACACCCTTCCGTCTACCTTACTTGGATACATATCATACTTCCAACGTACATTCAATACAGAGGTTCTTCAATGTGGGAATATCTTTCAAACCACAGTCCGCAGAAATTTTTCAGATATGAATGTTTAACACTTTTAAATCTATATTGTGTTTTGAATCTTGTTTTATATATGCTTTGCTGTTTATTTATTGCTTCCAATGATAATTGTCTGTATCTTTTTCCTTTTATGTTTTATGTTTTTAAGGCAACCGTGATTGAAAGCTATTTTCTGCTGCTCTAATTAATCTGTTTCCAACATTATCACATAAATTCATTGTTTGTTAACATACATTATAAATGTTTTATTATTATTTTTACTTGTAATTATATAGGCTATATCAGGATCTCATGGGAGACCATTTTGTATAACTGATTTGAGTTACCCTGAATAAATAAAGTTTTCACTGACTACTAACTACCTACTACTCCAACACCCCGCTTCCCCTCCCCAACCCTACCGCCCCGACAATCTTTCCCCCCTCCACCCCCAACGACCTCTTTCCGCCTCACAACCCTCTTTCCCCTCCCCACAACACCCCAACCCTCCCCCCCCTTCCCAATACCACCTCCCTCCCACACCCCTTCCCCTCCCAAACATCCCTACCCCCCCCCAGACCTCTTCCCCTCCCCCTACAGTCCCTTTCCCCTCCCTAGTCCCCCCGAACACCCCAGCCCCCCCCAAACACTTTTCAGCGACCTCCCCAACACCCCATCCCCTCCCCAACACCTCCCTCCCAACACCCCTGTCCCTCCCCAACCCCCTTTCCCTCTCCAATACCATACCCTACCCTACCCCTTCCCCCTCCCCACCACCCCCTTCCCCTCCCCAACACAACCTTCCGTCTTCCCCCCTCCCCATAACCACCAGCCCCCGTTCCAAACCCCCCTACACAACACCCTCCTCCCCCTCCCAGCCCCCCTTGTCACACCATCCCCCCCCCTCCCCACACCACACTCTCCCCCAACCCCCCCCCCCCTCCCCAACACCAAACCCCTTCCCCACCCCCTCGCCCCCCCCCCCCGCTCCCGTCCCCCCACCCCATCCCTTCCACCCCGTCTCCTCTGCCCCCTCGACCCCCCCCTCTACTCTACCCCACCCCAACCCCCCATGCCCTCTCCCCCCCCCCCTTCCACTTCGCCCAACACCACCCCCGACCACCAGTCCCCCACCCCCCCTCGTCCCTCCCCGACCCCCCCTCCTCTACCCTTCCACCCCTCTCCTCCAGCTCTCCTCTCTCCCCCCCCCCTTCCTGCCCCCTTCCCCCTCCCCCGCCCCCCCTTCCCTCTCCCCACCCCCCTTCCCCCTATCCCCCCCCCCTTGACTCCCGCCACTGTCCCCCTCTCCCCCCCCCCTCCTTCCGAATCCCCCCCAGATGTCCCCGGACCATTGTACCTTGCCCTCTCCCCCCCCCCTCCCCCTCTCCCCCATCCGCCCAGCCCTTCCCCCACCCCCCCCCCTCCCCAACACCCTCCACTTCCCAAACATCCCCACACTCCTCAACACAACACCCCCCTCCCCAACACCCATCCCCTCACCCCGAACACCTCATCCCCCTCCCCAGTACCCCCTCCCCCATTAAAGCCAAAGACCGATCCCCCTTCCTCCCACACCCTCCCCACCACCCTCCTCCTCCCCCCACACCCCTTCCCCCGCCCTCCCCCAAACCCCTTCCCCCTTCCCCCAACCCCACACCCCCTCCCCCTCCCCCCCCTCCCCCCCCCCGCACCCCATCCACCCCCAGCCATCCCCTCCCCCCCCCCTTAAAAAACCAACCCCCACCCCCTCCCCTCCCCCCACCTTCCCCCTCCACAACAACCCCGGCCCCTCCTCAAGACCCCTTCCCCCGCCCGAATATACCCCTGGCCCGTCCAACAACCCCACCCCTGCTCAACTCCGCATCCCCCTAAACCCAACACCCCCAACTCCCCACTCCCCCGCCTCCAACACCCCCTCCCAACACCCTTCCCCTCCCAACACCCCATCCAACCCCCACCCCCCCCACACCCACCCTCTCCCAACACCCACCCCTCCGCCACACCCCCCCCTTCCCCCTCGACCACCCCTCCCCCCCACCCACTCCCTCCCCAACCCCCCTCCCCCTTCCCACACCCTCCTTCCCCCCCCCCCCCCCGCCCACCGACCGCTTCCCCTCCTCACCCCCACCGGCTCGCCGCGCCCAAACGCCGGCCCCGCCCCCAAACACCCACCCCGCGCCACCACCGGCCCAACACACACAGGGCCCTCCCCACACCACGGCCCCACCCAACACGCCCGTGCCCCCGCCCCAACACCCCACCAACCCAACCCGCGCCAACCCCCACCCCCCCGCCCAACACCCCGCCCCGCCCCAAACCCCGGCCCCGCTCCAACACGCACCCCGCCCCAACACCCCCAACCCTCACACCCCTACCACCCCCCAGCCCCAACACCCCCGTGCCCCGCACCAACACCTCCCCAACCCCATCCTCCCCACACCCTCCCCCTTCCACCACCCTCCCCGGCCCAACACCCTCCCCCGTCCAAACACCCCCGGCCCCGCCCAACACCCCGGACCCTGCCCAACACCAAGCCCACCGCCCCAACACCCCCAAACGCCCCCCAACACCCCCCCCTCCCCCACACACCCGCTCCCCCCCGAACAACAACGGCCATCCCCGCCCCCCTACCCCGCTCCATACAAAACCCACCCCCCCCTCCCCTGCCACCCGCCCCAACACCGCCCCGCCCCAACCCCCCAAAACCCGGCCCCCACACCCCTGGCCCGCCCCTGACCACACGCGAGCCCTGGGCCAAACCCGGCCCCTCCCAACACCCCGGCCCACGCCCAACACGCCGCCCCCGCCCCACACCACAAACCCCGACCCCACACCCGGCCCCAACACCCACCCGCCCCAACACCCCCCCCGGCCCCACAGCCGCCGCCGGCCAAGAACACCCCGTCCCCCCCCCAACACCCCAGGCCCCCGCCCCAACACCAACGCCCCCGCCAACACGCGCCGCCGCCCCAACCCCCACCCCCGCTCCAACACGCCCCCCCCCCCAGCCCCCAAGAACCCCCCCCCCCCCAACAACCCGGCCCCTCCCCAACACCGCCAACCCCTCCCCCCAACACCCCCCCCCGCAACACCCTACCACCCCTCCCCCAACACCCCTTCCCCCTCACCAACCCCTCCCCCCCCCACACCCACCCCCCTCCCCACCACCCGCCCCTTCCCACACCCCCTCCCACGCCCCTCCGCACCCCGGCCCCCGCCCACCCCCGGCCCCTCACCAACACCACGGCCCCGCCCACACGCCGGCCCCGCCCCACACCCAATCCCCCGCCCCAACCAACCGGCCCGCCACACACCCTCCCCTCCACAACAGCCGGCCCTCCCCCCCACCCGGCCCCGCCCCAACCCACAGCCCCCCCGCCCACACCCACCGCGCCCACCACCCACCCGCAAACACCCCCGACCCCCCCCGACCCCCCCCCGCCCCAACACCCCGGCCCCGCCCCACCACCCAGCCGCCCCACCCCACACCGGCCCCCCCCACACCACAAGCCCCTCAGCCCCATAGCCCGCCAACACCCCGGCCTACAGCCCCACCCCACCCTCCCAACACCCTCCCCAACACCCACCCCGCCCAACCCCGCCCCACACCCCCCCTCCCCACACCCTCCCCCTTGCCAACCCCGCAAATGAAAAAAACGGAAAAAGAGGGATAAGGAAAAAACGAAACGGAGAAGGGAATGTGGTGGAGTAAGGCAGGGGGAGAGAGATTGAAGCAGGACAATACAACAATTCTTTGAAAGAAGGCGGGGGATCGGGAACAGAATCAAATAAAGAAGGAGGGAGCTGACAGGGGTTTTGTGAGAAATGGGAAGGTATACAGTCCAAAAAGGAAAGAAATCAAAACGAAAAGGAGTGGCTAGGGGAGTTGGGTAGTGTGTGGTAAAGTAAAAAGGAAGGGGTAATCTAGAGGCTGGCGTGGACATGTGAGCACATCATCTGGAGGTAGGAATAAATGGGCGAGTGATAGAAGGGTGGACAAATTTAGAGACGAGAAGGGAATAGGACTCAAAGAAAACAACAAAAGACAAGCACAAAACCTACAGGAGAAATCGGAGGAGAGAACAAACAAGAGGGGGGGATGAGACAAGAGGAAACAGAAGGATGAATGTGGCGGGGGGGAGGTGGAAGAGAATGGGTTAATGGCCACCGAGACAGGGAGAGATTATCTAAGTGATTGAGGAGAATAGAAAGGAGAGGAAAAGAGGGGTGCGACAGGTGAACACACGAGCAGCACCAAGGACACTAGGGACACCAGCGAGGGAAACGAACCTAAGACAAAAAACAACACAGACAAAACCAGAGACAAACACAAAGATGGATAGTAGCCCAGAGCAGAGCGGACAAAAACACGCGGGAAAAGGTGTGAAACAAGGGGAAGACTAGTGGTTAGGGTGGAAAGGGAATCGGATAACGGACTTAGAAAGTGGGGGATAGGAAAAAAGAGAGCACGTAGGTGTGGACCCTCGGACCCCCTTCTGCCCCGCCCACCGCTTCCCCTCCACCCCCTTCCTCCCCTCCCCCCCCCCCCCCCTTCCCTGCCCTGCCCCCAACAACTCCGTCCTTCTCGTCCCCAACACCCCACCCCGACCCACACCCTCCCAACACCCACCCCCCCCCCACACCGCTCCCGTCCCACACCCATGCCCCTTCCCAACACCCCAGTCCCCCCCCACAAACCACTTCCCCTCCCCAACACGTCTCCACTTCCCCCATCCCCCTACACCCCACCAAAAGGCAGCTCGAAAAGATCCAACACCCCACCCCCTGCCCCCAACACAATGCCCCTCACCCCACACAACCCGGGGCCCCGTACCCCCCACACCCACCCCTCCCAAACACCCCCCCCAGCACACCCCTGCGCCCCCCCCCCGCCCCCCCCAAAAAAACAGCCGGGCCCCCTCCCCAACACCCCGGCCCCCCGCAACCGGACACCTCCCACCACCCACCCCGCCCCAACACCCCGCCCCGCCCCAACAACCCTCCCGGCCCACAACCCCCACCGTGCCCCCCGCCAAAAAACCCCGGCCCCGCCCAACACCACTTCCCCGCCCAACCCCCGGCCCCCGCCCCAACAGCCCCGGCCCCGCCCAACTCGCTCCCCAACACCCCGCCAACCCCACCCCCAACACCCACCCGCAGCCCCAACCCCCAACCACCCGCGCCAACACCCCTGCCCCTCCCCAGACCTCCTCACACCGCTCGACCGCCTCCCCAACACACCCCTGCCCAACACCCTCCCACCCCTTCCCAACCCCCTTCCGCCCTCCCAACACCCCTTCCGCCTCCTACAACCACCGGCCCCGCCCCAACACGCGGGCCCTCACAGCAACCCCCACCGCGGCCCAACCCCCAGCCCCCCCCGCAGAAACCCCGCCCCGCCCCAACACCCGGCCCCGCAACAACAGCCGCCCCGCCACACCCTTCCCCCGCCCCACACCCCGCCATCCCCACCCCCCCACACCTGCCCCGCCCCCAACACCACAGTCCCCTCCCAACACCCCTTCCAACCCCCCACACACCTCGTGGCCGTCACTGGACCAGTGTCGATGGTTTTGAGAACATTCTGGCCGGGGGAGGCGGGGATGTCTTCCAGGCCTTCTCTGCTTGGCGTTGGTGAAGGTCGATTCCTTAGGACCGTCTTCCTCCCAGCGCTCACGGCGTTTCCTGTCCCAGCCGTTTGTCCGCGACTCTGAACGAGCCTTGGCTGACGCTTCTTCCCCGGGTTTCCGACTTCAGGAAATCAATTGTAGGTTTTCACCTTCCCATCCAAATGGGATATAACTGGGACGGCAGCCACGTGGGATGGCTTCTTTCTATATTAATAAAGAGTTGACACATGCTGTGTAAGAATTGTCCAGGGAGAGGTTGGTGTCGGTAGGTTGGGCACTTCTGAATCCCATGTTCTTGAACGGGTCCCATCTGCCTTGCGGAAGTCCACCTTTTCACTGCTTTGTGTGGGACAGCTTGGCAAGGCTCACCTGAGCGAATCATGATGGTCTGTGTTGGGACTTCGAAAGCGGTCGAGAACAGTACGGTGAATGTGGATGGTGTCCATGTTTGCAAAAGCAAGTCAGGGTTTTGTGACTTAATTCCACCCTTCCAGAAATTGAAAGTGGTCTGGTTGCTTGGGGTCCTGTAGAAGTTGTACCCCGGAATTTTGAGGCCCATTCCTCTAGGGTGGCTCCCTCAGGGTTGGTATTCCTGTACACCCAGGTAATGCTATGACTATTAAAGTCGCAAGCGTAAATGCAGGTGCACCAAATTCTAGAGAGTCTGGTGGAGCCGATGGTTTTAGGTGGCTTGTAGACAGTGGTGGACATGAACCACTGCAAATTTGGGCGTGGCCATTCCATAGTGGAGTCTGCAGGAGGTGTGCAATTTGTTTGGCCATTGGGCTGAGTTATCCTAGCAAGTGTGGCATCCCGTGCTAGAGCTCTCGGTGGTGTGGCACTAAGGTGTAGCCGCAGATGTTCAGAATGCAACTGTCCAGAGACGTGTGTCTCTTGGAGGAGAATGCAGTGACTTTATTATGAGTATGTGTGAGGTGTTCGATGATGTTTATCTTAGCCCTAGTGAGACATTCCACGTTTAGTTTGGAGCACTGAGATGCATCTGACTGGACATCTGGTGATGCCCCCTTATAATGGCACGTGTGCCAGACTGGCATCAGATATAGTGTCCGCCTGACTGAGGCCTGAGTTAAATAGAGATAAAAAAAAGATAACAGTGAATTAAAAAGATAGTGAATTAAAAAAAGACAACAGATGTTAGCGTAGCCTCAGTTGATTATCATTCGCCTGAAAAGATCGCCTGAAAAGATCAGTTACCGGGGTTCACCACGAGGAGGTTGATAATCTTGAACCCCACATATTGCATGATGGAACTGATATTACCGGAAATAGGTATAGACGCACATGTACAAGCTCATTAGGGTGGATGGAGCGCCAGATACCATTAAAGGAGGATGACCTGATATAAAGTTTTCATCTTGATAGAATGGCTTTCACCTCCAAACCCCATCTGTAAAGTTCCACGCCGATATTTCAACCCGCTTTGATGTGAGAGCTAAATACGTGAATTTGTAATCCTATACAGTACTCTGTAAAATTAATATCGGGTGACCAAATGGGGCACATTTTTGCTCATAACAATCAAACCAAACATTCTTTAGGCCTAAGATTTCACAGGGTAAATTAAACAAATAGTAGCTTTCTTCAGATACCAAAATTATGGCCACTTCAGAAAATCAGGGGTTCTGGGGACGAGGCTATTAGCGATTGGACCATGGTCCTTTATCCTGTACTAACACTCTTACATACACTCAAGTACACGGAAGTGCAAACTTACCAGCAACCATTATTGAGGACACTTTTTCTTCAACTTTTTAGGGTCCTATATGCAAGAAAGCCTGCGGCATAATGTGGCCGTTGAAAGAAAACTGGGGCATCTTGCAGTTACTGTCCATTTTCCCTATTCACTGTGCACACAGTGCATTCAATAGGCCTATGACCTGTCACGCGTACTCTGTGCTTAACGCATAGGACATGAGAAAACTCATGTCGCTGCGAGGAAAGTGCTCAAGGGATTTTCTTCGTAGAAGCTCTAATTGTAGAATATATTATCATCAATAACATATGTGAATTTTATTATGATAGAACATTCAGAAAAATCCGAAAACGGTAAATTTATAAAGAGTGGTATTTTGGCAGGGTATAATGTTAACTCTATGGCAAAAATCACCAGTGATTGCTGCGCAGATTCAAGAGAGCCCATAGACAAACGGTTAGACCTATACTCTTCGTAGAAGCTGACAACCAAGATAATCTTATTTTCTAAAAGGTGGTGTAATTTAGTGCAGCGGTCAGGACTGCAAATTGGTCGGGAACCCCTCCCCTCGGTACAACAAAATACAACCACTTTTTTTCGAATGATAATAATGTAAAATTTACGAAAATGATGGTTGTGGTAAAAGAAATTGGTGGCAGGGGTGTTATTTGGCCAAAAAACTCTATTTTGGGGCTAAAAATTAAGAAAAATCATGATTTTTTTTTATTTTTAAGCCAAAAACACTAGGATCTGATTTTGTGGTATTTTGTTTAATCACAGATCTTGTAATTTTTTGATTGCATACTTTCAAGTTGCTATTTTTTTGGGTAAAACGTGTATTAATTGGGGTGTTTTGGGGAAAAGGTCTTTTTTTTTTTTGGCTAACATTAAGGAAAATTAGGATTTTCTTCTCTACGAAAATAAGACAAAGCACCCACATTTTTTACGTAGTACATCAATGTTTTTATAGATCTATATTTCATATATTGTCGGGAGGCCTGTAAAACTTTTATGCATGGGTGTTTATGTACAAAAGTGCAAAGAAATCCCTGTTGTGGTTAAAAATGAAACGGGGGAGAAATACACACGGATCTAAAGCACTAAACTTGGATTTGGTATAACTTCTCTCTGTAGATTCTGATTTCATGTTTTACAAAGCGCCGAAGATAAAGCAGAGGTATTTGATTTAAAAAATGTATTTTAGGTTTAAAAATGGCAAAATTATTCAAAAATTTCATTTTAACCTATTTCTGTACAGTACTGCATCTTATAGGAGTTCTCATTATTTAATACCCAGCTTTTAATGGTAGTTTGAGTGATTAAAGACCAGATTAACCTTTACAAAGTTGTATATCATTTTAGGTCGTTCCAATGCAATCGGAAAGACCTATGTCGGCATGATTCGTGTGTCTGTCGTGGCCGCCGTGTTTGTCAAACATACACCACTTCACCTTTTGGATACAAGTACTGAGACAGCGGTCTTACGTAGGAACACATGAGGAGTCAGGTCATTCAGAGGTTACTTAGGGTCATAATTGGACGACCTATTCGGGACTGCTGCCCTATTTTTTTTTTAAAGTTCCAGCACTTGAGAACTGGCGTGAAAGGGCCAAATTGATGGAACAAGCGAACCGAGAGCAATATGATTGCTCACGAAAATTAAAAAAAAAATCGGCAAAAATTCAAAGTTTTAGCATGTTCGTACAAGTTAAGTTACGATATACCTCACAAGTTATATATAGGACCAAAAGTAACCCAATAAGGAACACAGACACTTACTACAACACGTAAGATGGATGGAGAAATTGCATATCTTTGGACACACAACTTTTTTGTTTTCTACATCAAATTTTCACTTGAATATTCTAAGACTATTCTACTTTCCTAGCTTTCCTGTCAAATTTAAAATATGGTTACTCTTTTCGAGTGGATTACTTTAATCTTTTAGCCAAAATCCTTGATTATATAAGACATTATTTCTCTACGACCTCCGAAAATCATGTGTTTTTGCTGATATTGAGTGAACATATACGTTTCTCTCAATAGTTTTCTAAAACCGAATAATGTTAATGACACACAAAAAAAAAAAAATAAAAAATCCATGTTTTATGCTCTAAATAAGCTGAAAAACTTGAAAATACCATTGGCTCAGTTTAGGTATGATTTTAACATGTCAAAGTGGGCCAATTTAGTTGAAACTGTCAGTTCTGGGCAGAAATATGATTTTTGAGATAGCTGTGTAACATGTCCTATCCAAGTAGATTTTAGAGAACTATGTCTATATGTCATACCTCAACACTTAAAAAATCCCCCTGTCAATTGGGGAAAAGTGGTTAATCGCAATCATTCTATGAACATTGAAATCTAAGAATACAATGTATTTCAACCGTGATTTTGAATTTTATTCGATTTTGAGATGATCTTGTGAATTTCATTCATCTCCAAATTCCTCCAATATTTTGTTTTAATCATTTCTCAAGACTCATCAAGCCCTAATTATGTAGTTTTAAGGAATCCTGTCGATTTACAAATTTCTTACTGCGTTGATTATTTGTTTTCGATTTTATGGAAACTCTGTGCATTTAACAGAATTGTTGTGATTTAACAGAACCTTTGTGTTAATTAATCTTGGCGATTTACATAATCTGTGCAATTTAGGAAAATCATTGCGAGTTACAATTTGATTGAATTTTGTGATTAAGAATCTTGTGTTGATTTTGTGGAATATTGTGTGATTTTTACGTTATCTTAAAAATCTTTTGCAATTTTAAACAAAATTTTGTATGCTTTTGCAAAATAATGGCAAAGTACTTTTTTTTTTAAATTTGGTCAATTTTTTGCATTTTCCCTCCTTTACACCAGACAGACATCCACTTTGGAAAAGAAAGGTTAGAATCACATACTTTACTACATGTCAATAACACGGCACTGTAAAAGGACTATAATTGTACAACTTGAATTAAAATCTGTTTGAGTAGAAAGTGGTTCTAGCTACCTGTCGTTGTATTTTGTTTCTGGCAGTACTGTACTTTTGTGCATAAATTTTCACTAATTTTGTGTGATTTTGTACGTGAATCTAAAAAAAACTTGTGCGAATTTACAAAGTTTGTATACTTTTTGGGCAAATATGGCAAAAGTGGAGACTTTTTACCGAAATTTAACCCTTTGGGCAAGACAAAACAAATATTAGTTTCGGGCACAAAACACTAAACATTATTCTCGCTCCATTCGAAAATCTGGGGTTATGTTGTCCTTTTGAGTCTTTTGGGTTTTGCCTTTTCTATTTTCATATTTTTCGTAATTGTTTGTCCATATTGTCTTTTCAAAGATGAATTTTGCTTGATAATTACATCATCTTCATGTTCGGGCATGCTTGCAAATCACCTTTTAAGCTAGTTTAGAAGATGTCCATTCACTAATGATACTGATAAAAAGGTGTCATTTTCCATAAAAAGATTCCTCCAGAGGCAAAGCTACTCTCTAAATTCTTAGTTAATAAAATTAATCTAATGGAATGCTATTAGGACAAATTTAAGATTAGATTAAAATTTGAACTAAAAATAGACTGAAAATATAAATCTAATAGATTTTAATCTAAGAATTTAGAGAGTATATAAATCTTGCTCGTTCAATGAGGTCGAGATGAATTTCATTTAATGCTAAAGTGTACCTTTATGAGATTCTTCATCTAAATTTTAAAAAAATGATATTTGAATTCTTTTAGATTTATGGCATTGGTGTTTGTCTGATAATGGGCTTTTTTATTTTTCTGAATCCAGTTTAAACCTGCATATGATTAATAATAATATAATACCCTCCCTGATATAATGGTCCAGGAAAGGGGCAGGTTCCTGTGCCTCGAGAATAAAATTTTGCAGCATTTTCATCAATCATTCATCAAAATGATTTTATAAGACACACCAAATGGAGACAGCAGGTCACGCTGGCATTCTTTATTTTCTTTTTCACATGACAACAATGGTGCGCTGACCTCTCCAGTTGGTAAAAGTTGAAACAACTTCGTTTTTTGGGCTCGTAAATACGTTGTTTCCATTTTACAAATATTGCAGAATGTTTCTAAAAGTCTACTTCATACCTGCAGATGGTATATTATAATTCTAATGATATTTTTGGGGTTGAAAAACAAGATGAGAAAGTGAAAAAAATTTTGTTGAAATATGGTGGTCTTTGACAATTAGTACCCCACTCATTTTAAATTGACCAAACAATAAAGGACATCTTATCTGTAAAAAGTCTGTCACGTTGAAGCTTATCTGTTTTTAAGAAAGCTAAGACCACGGTTAGTTCATAGATTGCCGTTTGAACATGAATTCCCCAGACGTTAACAAGCGAAAAATATCACTGATTTGCTTGTTTTATGTGATGGGGAATCAAACAATAGGGCAATTACGCGTGGCTTTTGTGTTTGTGCAAATCCATGCCTCCTGACCTCGTAACAACAATTTCTGAGGTTATCAACTTGTGTCACTGTGACCTCAGAACTGACTGCCAAATGCTCGACAAGTCCACCAAAATTGTAAAAAATTTAATTGCCAAAAATGACATAGTGGACCAATTACTTATGCGTGGAAGCTATGTATGAATCAATATTGGCAAAAAGCATGACTAGGGTTTTCATGGACGAATCTATTTGGGAAATAGTCCTTATTCCCCCCTTCTCTTCGTTTTCTCAGGTGCGACCCCCTGTTTGTCCTCTCTGCCTTCCTGCATTCTTTTCATGTTGCCTCAGAATTTCCTCATTTTTCTTTTTATTGGTTTCCCCTCTTACCAGTTAGGGATGCCCCCTTCTTACCATGTTTCTCTCACCCCTACCTGAATAAAACTGTGTCCCCACGATGTAAATTTTTGTGATACAACTGAGAAATTAACGCTAATTAAGTGAATACAATTTGTTAAATTAATAAGCGTTTCAACTTGTATGTGGACATATTAACCATATTGCTGCTACATCTATATTGTACGCACTTTAATAATAAATTTATGTAAACAACGAATCGAACATGTCCAACGAATCACAGCCAGCCAATACATAGAAATGTATCAAAGTTGGGTTCAGGGAATTGACTCCAAAGTGTGATTGACCTGTTCCAATCCTGACAACAGGAAAGTCTGAAAACTTTCTACGGAAAAATGTACCGGTGTGTCTCAGCTTCCAAAAGGCCAGACCCTAAAGCTTTGAGATCTTTTTTATTCGAAAAAGCTATGCGCTACCGGAAATAATTTTTATTGCATTCTTGACACTTTTTTCTTGACCAGTTTTGAAAAAAAACAAGATAACGTTACAAATCTATTGACACCTTAAAACACACAAAAATTCGGTAGGCCAAAAAATAACAAGTAGTTTCTAGTAGGTCAGGCGCATTTTGATTTTTCGAGCATTTAAACACATTTTCCTTATTTGACTTACTAAGAAAAGTTTGGGGAACGGGCCCTGGGTACTATTCTGTAACTTTCAAAAATTTGCAGGATATAACAAGTGAAAGCCTGAATGTAAAAGTTTAGCTGTGCAGAAAAAAAAATACTCATCGTATATCAAAATATAAACGTTTTGCCAAAAATCATTGTTTTTTTCATTATTTGGCTATTTTAGCCATTACTCTTACATTTCCATTTCCACCAATTTGTTGAGGCACGACTAATTTTTGTTACTCAATTTACAACTAAGTCTACCAAAAAGTAAAAATTAAGTGTTTAATCGTTTCATTTATTTGCCGAAAATTATTTTTTTTAACTTCATTATCATTGTTCTCATGCAATTATTCACCAAATGGCATTTATATGGCAAAAAAACACTTCCTACCAATGTTAGTATTAAATATAGCTGCCAAAGTCCTGTTGGACACACTCCACACAATATACAGAATATAATCTATAAAAATCAATGATGCTACTACATCAAGGTGTTGTTCTGTTTCATTTTTTAAGGAAAAAATACTATTTTTGTTTGATTTTTAGCCAAAATTTACCTTTCTACCCCAAAATAACTCCTTCTACTGCATTTTGTGCAGAAAAAATATCATCTGGCCTTTTTATGCAATGTTTAAAATGTAGATCTAAAACAAAAAGGTACTTATGTATCAGAATTGTGTGCTTTTGGATTTAAAATTAAAAAATCATGTTTTTTCTTTATTTTTAGCCCCAAAATAGGGTTTTTTGGCCAAAAAACACCCCTGCCACCAATTTTTTGACCACAACCATCAGTTTCATAAATCCTATATAATTGGCCTTTGAATAAAAGTGGTTGTGTTTTGTTGTACCGAGGGGAGGGGTTACTCGAAAAATAAAGCACAACACGGTACTGAAAAATATCCGAAACGACCATTTCTAACGAGGCTTCCAAAATGTGTAAAAACAGGCCTACTCGCCAATGTTCATGCACATAGTGTGTGGGTAATCACTCATCCATAGCATGGCATTGATCAGTGATTGGATGGTGCCCTGTGTAGTGGGAATTATTTACATACGATCAAACTTATGAATGAATTCATGTCACAATGATTCGGTTGGGTGGGCAAAAGGTCGAGGCCCGTTTACAGTGGACACTAACTGCACTATGGGATCCAAAAAAAAATTGGTAAAATGTTCTGATACAGAGGCCTCTCTGTGTTTTGGACCATTTTGCATCTTTACTAGCATTTTTCTGATTAGCTAATTACATCATTAATGACCAATTAATCGCCCGGTAGTGCCTATGTGGCTAATCCTCTAGTAAACATTTACAGAGGTTCCCCCTTTCTTTTTAACAGACAGATTTTAACACGATTGTTTTAGACACCTATAAATGTAGTTGAAATTTTCAGCCACCCCTGTCCCGATGGTCAGTATTTTAGGCCTTCAATTGGCACTAGATATTTGAAAGATAACTATTAACAATAATTTCTTTATATTTCCAGGGTTGTTCAATCTACGCGGACAAGATATTCCATATAATCCTATGTTTGTGTCCTACGCCATCATAACGACGAACACCATCCAATTATACTTATACGATATGAACACTCGATTAGAGGACCCCGTAAAGGATCATCTGGGAATTGGTACTGCTCCTTGCACCGACGAAAGTAAGCATGGAACCCTTGTTTTGTTTTGAACTAGTCAAAGTACAGCTCCTGAATCCTGTAGGACTCCATTAAAGTTTAGATAATCCAAAGTTTTAAATCCGGTTTTGTCCCAGTAAACGGGGGTGGCCGGATTCACCTCACACTGGCAGCAACCGCCCTTACTCCTTCCTTCCACTTCACCCGATTCAATGCATCCTCCATCCTCAACCCAACCCTCCTACTCCCCACCCCTCCTCCACTTGCTTCTTCCATGTCTTCTTTGGACGTCCCCTCCTCCTCGAACCTCCCACCTGGAACTCAAAGGCACTTCTTAAGGCATGCTCGTCATCCTTCCTCAACATATGCCCATATCAACGTACACTATTCGCCTTCGCTAACCGGTCCTTCGCCTCTTCCAACCCAACATCTGCATCAAGTCCTCAGTCTTCATCCTATCCATCAACTTCACCACACACATCGCTCTTATCATTGCTCTCTCTCTCTGTCCTCCTCAGAATCCCCATCTCATTTTCGCTCAGACACCACGTCTCGCTCCCATACAGCATCACTGATCACACACAACTCTTATACACCATTCCTTTTATCTTCAAAGGATATCCTTTCCCTTGCAACAACTCCCCATATTCCCTAAACTTCACCCACCCATACCTCACTCTAGCTGTCACAGCCACCTCACATCCACCACCCCCACTAACCTTATCCCCTAGGTATGTGAACTCCCTCACAGACTCTACCCAATCACGCAATCTTTCCTCATGTTCCACCATCCCTCCAGCTCCTTTCTCGCATCTTCCGCACATAAACGCTCTTGCCAAGCTTGGGGTCACTCTCTTCATCTTTGTGCATCTCCCATGGATCCATTGACCACATTTCTCACACCACAATGAATTTGCTTTTACCCTCTCCACCCCGCTCACCAGCACTTTTGTCTTCCCAAGGTTTACCTTAAGACCCTTACTCTCAAAAGCCACCTCCATTTCCAAAACTTCTCCCCTCAGTCCATCCATTGTCTCGCACATTAAAACCAAGTCATCAGCATACAACATCTCAATCATCAAACCTTCTTTTGCACTCTCCGTCACTACATCAATCACAATTGCAAAAAATCAATGGCGAAAGTAACAACCTTTGAGCACACTACCTTCACCGTCCCTCAACTCCTCAGACATCAGACCCCACTCTAACTCCTGTCTTTGTTCCTTCATACAAACTCATCACTGCTCTAACCACTACTTCTGGTATATCTCTCTTTCTCATCGCCCACTCCATCACTTTCCTCGGTACCCTATCAAATGCCTTCTCCAAGTTACAAAACACATATACAGTTTTTCCCTTTAGCTCGGTATTCCTCTTGCAACCTCCTCAAAATAAACACTGCATCTATCGTACCCTTCCCTGGCATAAACCCAAATTGCATCTCATCCACTTCCACTATCTTCCGAATCCTATTCTCTAGAACCCTCTCCACAATTTTCATTGCATGCTCTAACAACTTCACACCCCTATATGCACCACAACTCATTGCATCCCCTTTCCCTTTAAAAATTGGAACTACCATACTCACTGCCCACTCCTCCGGCATTCCTCCGGCATCCCTCCTCCATCTACACTAATCCCTATCTCTCTACTCGCACTAATCATCTCAGCACTCACCTCTGAGGGTCCAGCTGCCTTTCATTTTTTCATTTCTCTTATTGCCTTCACCACTTCTTCCCAACTGACCCTCTCAACTGGCCCTTCCACCACATCAGCCTCTACCTTCTGATCCCACTCATTCTCCTCATTCATGTTTCTCTCCATATGCTCTTTCCAGACTCTACCTCTATCTCTCTCACTGACATTCAACTTTCCATCACTTCCTCTCATACATCTTCCCCCTTCGACGTCTCTTCCATCCGTTTTCATTGCCTTCACTACCTTATACAACTTGTTTGGATTCTCTCTAAAATATCATCAAAATAGTCATAGTCAAATATACTGCAAGTTAAAACTTGCAAATCCCTGTAGGTAGATACACCTAATGCACGTAATTCAGAAAATAATCCTTTAATCAGCTAATGTGAGTTTATCTTGTGAGAAAGTCTGGTGGCCAACCTGATGAATTTGCATAAGATCCGGAAATTTAGTTACATGTATTTTATCAAAGAGTACCACTTTGTTCGGTCAACATAAATGTGTGAGCCAAATTTCTGTACACCCAGTGTGTGAAGCATGGGATCACGATGCCTTGAAAGCACGGTAGAGCAGACCATATTCCTGACAAATTGTTAGACAATATGCTTCTGATGATAAATCTCTTAAATTAGTGGCATCGCAGATTTCTCAAGTTTCACGGTGAGGCGGCAATGGAAGGAACAATTTACTAACCAATTACTCTAGCAAAAATCTCAAAGTTTTGAAAGCTGGGAGCGATCTTAAAGGTCCCAGGATATGCAAATAGAATTGATGTGGTTTGTGTCAAGTCTACAAGGAGGGGCCAGAAAGCATTCAATATTTGAGTTGGTGATGACATCATTAGTGAAACTATTGATTTTTCAGAGAGTAATAGAAAATTCGAGGTGACTGGTGTGAATCTATTCATGACACTGACTGAAAATCAATAGTTTCACTAATAATGTCACTGGTAGTGTATTCTTTTTTCTGGCCCTGTTTATAGGAATGGAATGTCCCATAAAGATTTGGAGTATGTTTATCATCTCATTTCCTGGGACCTTTAAAAATATGTGCCATAATTGCTTAAAACTTGCCTGTCGATTTTGATTTCAGCAATTGAAAGGGAAGATTGTGTCACCGTCAAGAATTATGATGCCTTCCTAAACGATCTAGCAGGTCTAGGCTTAAGTAAAATTTGGATAAGTGATCAGATGAGTTATGCTATCTACGAGAGAGTGCCTGAGGTAAGCCTCTTCTGGTATCATTACATGCCAACATTGCAATGTATTAATTGGTTATTGCATAAAACATCAAAATTGAAGATTCCATAAATGTAAAGGATAATGTATTCGTAAAAAGTATACTTATATTTTTCTTAACTATCGGGGTATATTTTTCTCAACACAATTGGACACTAAGATTATACCCAACATATGAGGGTCGTTACTATTTTTATTCATCATTTGAAAGGTGCCTGACAATGTTAAAATATTGTGTAATGGGATTTCATTAATATCAATGCAACCTAACATTTGATATTTTTTTCTGCAGACAACTCGTTACCTTATGGCATCACCCGTTCTTCTAATGAAAGCCGTGAAAAGTCCAAAAGAAATTGACGGAATGAATAATGCCCATGTAAGTAAAGATTTGTATTGAAATTTGTTAATCATAACAAATTCTATGTCTAAAATCGGATATGATTAACACTTTAGTGTCTAAGGTGTTTTCATTCACGTTGGTGCCTATAAGGGGTGTTCCATATACCTCCCCCCCAGGAAACCACTTTCCTGAGGGAATTTTCAAATGAAACTCATACCACCTTTGAGGGGTCATAAGACAATAGGCCCTCAGCTAGCAAGGTTTTATTGCCCCGTCGGAGGTCAGAAGGTTGAGGGGATCGTGCTTATCCAAAATTTTCCACTGAATCCGAAAATCGAAGTCTTGCATGCAAGCAGCCGCCGGGATGTGGGTGAAAAATTGAATTTTGTACGATTTCAGTCATATTTTGAAAAAACACACTCAAAATCATGTTTTTGTCCTAAAACCTTTATTTTACATCACCAGGCGAATAATGTTGGTATCAAATGAAAGAAGATACCTTGGATTCTATTAGCCAAATAAACCATTTATCACTTTAGGTTGATTTGGTAGCGGAAAAGGACGCATAAATCCTAATTTTGGGCCAAAAAGTGCATTTTGGCATTTCTTTCAATTAAACACCCCAAAATTACACATATTGTGATTAAAACTGAATTATGTGGATTCAGATAGAATCTTTAGATCCGTTTCTTAATTTTATTCATCAATAATGAGACCAGGGGGGATGGTGGCAATGTATCAGTTGTCTTACAAACAAAAGGTGTCAGAGATTCAAAATGTTGCCATGTCTGAATAATATCACCCAAATATGCCCATGGAGAGTGAGTCAAAAAAAACTGGGGTTACTGGACCATGATTTTACGTACTCGCCATTTGCATCTTAAGTGGTCATATTTCTCTAACATGGTGTTCACCAGAATGCCCCTCATTTTCGTAAGATGTCATAAGTAGAAGATCATTCCCATCGATTTAGCATTCGCCAGAGCTTTACTATTTTGAATGATAGTAGTCGGTTTTGCGGACCTGTCCATGGATCACATTCAATACCTGTTTAGTAAGCAAATCAATGTCGATGTCCAGAAGAAATCAGGTATTTTCTGAATGCAGTTCAAAATTTGTCAGGGATAACTTAATCATTTTTACAAATTATTTATAAAATGGAGGTACCTCGCAGAAAACAGCTTCAAGGACGAGATATAAACGGTATATACAAGTACTTTTAGGAAATGAACAGCAAATGACCCAACTGCTAGTAGACCAATACATTTCCTGTGGGTCATTAATTGACAAAACAAGGTTCAGTAGTTCTATCAAATTGGAAAATTTTGGCCCACACAAACCATTTATTTACATCTTTATATTTAAAAGGTCTATGTGGGAATAACAGAAAAAAGTATTCAAAATGGGAAGCACCACATGGCTACCTGACGAATCACAGAAACCGAACTCCTCATCAGCTGCTGGTACAGAGCAAAAAATCTTACCTGCAACCTAACCATAAGCTGTATCACGTTCCTTTGTTTTTAACATTTTCCAATGTATTCCTGCAACATCTTACGGATTACGCGATGTCAAGGAATTAATACAATTGTCATGCTCGGAGGTGTCTTGATTTTTTAGACCAAATATTTTCGCACACTGAAACACACAAAAGACTCCTTAGTATACATAGTATTATAATATTAAAACACAGTTCCGTAGTGGAAACAACTTGGTTACACTCACAGATAAGGGTACATTGATTCGGCAACTCATTACAAAGTAACAGTTGATAAAAACCTTCTGAGCTTGTGAAGGAATTGGTTTGTGAAAATTGACTTGCGGAAAAGATTAAAATAAAAAGATCTCGACAGGTTTGATTGGTACATTTGAGTTATCAGATGAATCAAGTCCGGTCAGGTTCTTTCAAATATAAAAAATCAAATCAAGTTATTTTCAACTTCAACAGTGCCCGATTCCTCAGAATTGAAGAGACCATGTTTTGGAACTTTTCTGCCCCCACAAAATAAGGGGCAGAAGTAGTATTAAACACACTATTATGAAATGGTTCCAAACACATACCAACTAATACCCTTCATTAAAGAATGTTGTCTTTAAGGATGGAATATCAAATTTAATAACTAGATTTTCGGATGTTTTGACAAAATTATTACCTACTAAATATAGAAATACGGAATCCCCTTTTCCTCCAAAAGGGTAATATACGTTTTTGGTAGGGTCAAGTAGGGCAATCACCGTGTAATCCATGCATATTTTAAAGCCCGAGAAAACAGAAGTGGATCAATCATGCGAAGAAAAAACAACCACATTATATATAATCAGTGCAAATAACATCCGGCTAACTCTTTCGTAAAAACTCATTTAAAATAAATGTCAGTGAAAAAAATGATCCTTCTTGAAAAAATATTTGGAAAGTACCACACAGAACAGACAGAAAAAATGCAGGAGGTGTGGCACCAAACGACTCAATCATAGTACCTTTAACCCTAACGCGAACATTGGTACTTCTCCAATAGAAGGGTAAAGAGGTATAAAACAGGTTTCAGAAAACGTTTTTTGTTTTTTGCTGTAATTTGGACTTGAGGAAGAAGTTATGCATATTTGCTGAGGACATTAAAGGAAATATGTAATGATTCTGAATATTGGGAAAATTTGCTGGATGGAAGCTAAAGGGATTAAGCAGCGATAATTGCGAGAGAATCGAAAAAAATGTGGAAATGCATTTTTTTACTTATAAATCATGGATAAGTGTGTAACAATTCCATCTAAATGCTGAATGTTGAAACAAACCACCCACTAGTGAAACAAAATGAAGTATTGAGAAATTTGTCATACCATCTCCCAAAATAGACATACAGCGAGGACGTCTCAAAATCTGCACTAACAACTGATTGTGGTTACCCCAGTACAAAATAAACACAGATCAATAAGTTTGTGTTTGAAGTCAAATGTATTGATCATGTGCACAATATCACCCTGAAAATCTGTGATATTCACCAGGAAAGGCTTGTTTGGTCTCACGTTGGAATTTTGATACCCCCGTATGAAATTACAGAATCAGATAAAAGTACTGCTTGTCTTTAATCCACGGATTTCAAGCGAAACCACTTTCAGGTTATGTTCGCATATCCATGCCAGTAACCAAAATATAAAAATATGAATTGATGATTTTTTCGATGTTTCCGATTCGCAAATCGCTGCTAATCCCTTTAAGTACCGTAGATTACAAATAAATCAAAATTAAGTTGAAAATTGTCCACATTTGTTAAGTATTTTGCCCTTTTAATTTCCGCCCAATAGCTTACTCAAAACCGATTCCGACAAATCCACATCGCAGCCAAATGGGTGACGTTCAACAGGGATGACATCCATAATTTACTCGTTGTGAACATCATATCGCAGTGTTGCCATTTCTATAACTGCGATCGATGTGTTTTATATCAATAATCATTAAAACACACCGAAATGAAACAAAATATGTCATTCATTCTGTAACTTATTTTCTAATTTTTATTATTACGTTCATAATACATCAATATTACAGTGTCAGCAAGAACAATTCGAGTAACCACGATGTTTTGGTCACATTTGAGTCACGAGGAGAGCAAAAGTGGGCGCTTTGATCAATGAAGCGTGGCGAAAAATCCGCCCGTTTTCTTCGTATTCAAAAAAGCAAAAATAAATGCCTCTATTTTTAAATTTTACATCAAATTGTATTATTTTTCGGGAATTCGTGATGTATGTACATATATTTTATGAATGTAAGTCAAACTGAGCTTGACAAAAATCTTGACATATTTCCTTTAAAATCCTGTTTGGCCGCTTTTAAGCCAAACAAGATGCATCATGTCATAGAGTAACATGGTCTTCGCAGTGATTTGCGAAAAAAAAACATTTAACATCCAAATTATTGTCAAACAATAGAAGGTGGAATAGAATAAATGCATCACCGGAGATTACAAAAGAAAAAATGCTGAGTGAAAAAAAATCACTTTCCCAAATAAGAAAGTCAAGAGAGCTGGTGTAAGACCGCATTTTAGTTTGGATCAGCAAGTGTTGATGGTTTTAACCTGCAACGAAAGTGGGAAGCAAAGTGAAACCATAGAAGGTTTTGTTATTCCAGCTCTAGAAAAACAAAGCAAACCAAGCAAAAATATAACGTTTAACCTTTTCAAGAATTTTCTTTCTGAATGTAGGGTTTTATTCACTCCAATGTATTTGGGAAACTTTGGATGCCAAAAGAGCATTAGTATCGAGACAGAAATGAATCTCCAAAGTTTAAAAGTGTTGGATCTCCATTTCTGCTTCTTCAAAGGATCATTGAAAAATCAGACCCTGCCAATGTGAATGGCCTCAAACTTTGAACGTTAATTTCAAATGAGAAAGAAGAAATTTATCAGGTGATTGAAAAGGGTTGGAAAGATTCCAAATTGAAAATGTAGAAAACATGATGTAACACTGCCAACAAACTAGAATTTACTTTTCGAAGTTTGTTTGCAGAATAGAGCAGCCAGGCTGGTGTTCTGAATCTGATGAAGGACACCCGCCACACCACTCCTTAAAGAGCTCCATTGGCTACCAATTAGTGAGCGCGTTGTCTTTAGCTTATGATTCCTACTTACAAGGGCATTTCCGGACAATTGCCATCTTACTGATCCGAAATACCTCTCTTTGTATCTTCATGGAACGCAAGGATTGCGATCTGGCAGGATGACATGACGCTCTTCACTGTTTCCCGCACAAAAAGGTCAGTGGGTGACAGGCGTTCGAGCAATGCGGCCCCTAGGCTATGGAACCTCTTTGCCTATCTCTGTTCGCCACTCCAAGTCCATGTTACTTTAAGAAAGCTCTAAAATTTATCTATTTACTAAGAGTTGATCGTGTGCTTAAATTAGTTTTTTTGTTATTGCCTCACATGATATTCAGTGTGCAGCTGTTTTCTTTTTTTTTATTTAGTTTGAGTTAAGACGTATTCGCATGGTTCATCGTTTTACAATACCTGGTTGTATTACTATGTGTTAGGCTAAATAGTAATACTCTCTATTTTGTAAAGGCGCGTTGACCGTGTTTGGAAGGCGCTATATCAAATGCCGTTTGTATTGTATTGTGAAAGTTGCCTTCGTTAAATCCTTGAATTTTATCATTACTGCGAAACTGAAATAATCCAAAGGTTCAATGGCAAAAAGGAACAGAAAGACAAAATAGACAGCTTTGAAATAGACATGTGGCATGTTGATAGCCTATATAAGAAAACAATATACTCTTCCAGCTGTTCTAAATGTTGGAACCACTGAAAAATTATCACCGAACGACTTAAGACATCAAATAAAAAGTATGCTTAACACTGTCCAAATGCCTTGTTCAATATTTAAACAACCATGGACACTGAATAGCAATTGATCAGCATATTCATCAGATCATGAAGACGAAGTTACAACCATACTGCGCCGTTTCCCTAAACTCATTTGGTCTTAATGAATAAGAACTTTAGAGCAAAGTTGAGATGTCAGGTCAAGAGAGAAATAGGATGGTAATTTTAACATAAGGGCATGACCTTTTGGGTGGCAAAGGAGAGGGGAAAATTTTTGTTCAAAAGATATTATGAAGGTCGGCTACATCATGAAAAACAATGTTAATTTAACGGTACGGCCCTACAAACCCCGCGATGTTATTGTGCACGTTAATTTCACATGCAAAAGTAGCTCTGCCTTGAAAAAGTCTATTCAGAATATGTTACTTTCTTCTGAAAGCTGTGGCATATCAAGTGATCCAAAAAAGAGCGTGCAGCCTGCTTTGAAGCCATGTATAACTGGGAAGAATAGAGATTATCATAAAAAAACTGAGTTTCCGTAACCTGAACATATGACCACGATGAATCGGATAACCTGAACGGCTAAAAAAAAACCACGTGCTTTATTCCGTGAAGCTTTCCGAATTCATATGTGTGTCAGACAAAAAAGTGTGTCAGATGGGTCAGGTTACGAAAAACTCACTAAAAACTGTGCAGTTCTTTAAAATTTTACCTGGATCAATTAAGGGCGCAATCCTAGGGGAAATCTCGGGAAAATCTGAGCAAAACCAACTGTTTAGAGGAGTAAAAGTTAAGAAACATCAAGGGAAGATGAATTGTGATCTGTACTACTGTAATAGATTAGCTTACCCTCCCACTGGAAACAAATCAAAAACAAGTTATGGAAAATATTCAGTTACTGCTGTTAATTTTATGATTAGAAGGCCACATAAGGAATTATGATACGGGAAATGATTAAAATCCTAGTTCGCACGAATTAGCCTTTTGACTATGTAAGACAACAGAAGGGCGCTGCCTAGGCTGAGTAAAATTATATTTGCAATACATCCCAAAACTATGTGGTAGACAAGCAGTAAAAAAGCTTTATTTTACTGGAACAATCATTCAAAACAGTGAGGTTAGGCTGAGCTACAGTATTTTGAGTAGGCGGTTTTGCGATATGTCAATGGGATTTCAATTTTTTTAAATGCAGAATGACAGAGAGGGGTAGGCCCTATGTCTATATTTATGTTAAATTTAAGTAGTGTGTTAAAGATGTAAACGTCCGTAATAGCAGGAATTTTCAAAATCCCTTTTAAAGATGTGAAATGTTTTGTCCAAGCATCCTTATCGAAAGGTGGTCTTTTCATATGAAAATTATGTTCATTAACTTATGCTAAGACAGATATATCAAGTTACGTTACTTTTGAGATTATTTTCTGCGGGTGAGGAGGGTGTAGAAGTTAGTAAGAAACGTAATCCCTTGATAAAGGTGGATGTGTGTTTGTGGGTAAACCCCGTCAATAGCCCAATTTTCTTAGGGACGTGATTGCTTGGGTAAAAAGCCATGACTCCATGGACAGGTCGAAAAATCGATTGTTTGGTTAAAACGAGCAAGCTTGGTGAATACTTAACCCGAGAGCCTAATCTTTGTTGTAAATCACAAGTGTAATCACAGTGATTGTAAATTAAAATAAGAAATAGAGCATTCCAACAATATGTTGAGAGATTATACCACTTTAAGAGGCAAAATGGCGAGTAAAATCAGGGTCCAGTTTCTTTTGATCAACTTATGTAAATGGTCATTTCAGGGAATTTTGATCTTTTGACAAATTTGCTGGTAAAGACAAACGGAAATTGCCACCATCTGTCTCATTTATACGATGATAAAAATTAAGAAATGGGTCCAAAGATTTCTTCTGAATCAATATATTCCAGTTTAAGCAAAATATTATGTGGCGTTTTGAGGTGTGAATTGAAAAAATGTCAAATATGCAAATTTTTGCCCCAAATTTAGATTTATGCCCTTTTCAGCTAACAAAATCACATAAAATGATCTAAATTTTTTTTGGATACATAGAGTATAATTTTTCCTTTCATTTGATTCAAAAATCAATTCTCCTGGATGTAAAATAAAGGTTTGTGCCAAAAACATGATTTTGAGGTGATTTCTTCAAAAATATGACTGAAATAGTTAACCAGCAACTGTTTCACCCAAAGACTTCGATTTTCGGATTCAGCGGAAAATGGGCATAAGAATGATGCTCTCAACCTTCTGACCTCCGACGGGACAATAAAACCTGCTGGCTGAGGGCCTACAATGCCAAAGGTGCTGATGAGTTTCGGTGTATCATCTGGAAAATTTGGGGGCCCAACAAAACATGTTTTCGAAATAGCGTCCAAGTCGCTCAAAATGTAACATGATGTTGACACGACCGCTTCCACAGCATATACTTTGTAAATTCATTTGATAATTCAGACTTATATCTACTCAGAAGGACCATTAATTAACCTATATTCGCACAGACATACCATTTTGTACATTCTGAATTGCAGTGGGGGTCAGTACACGACAGGTATTGCATAAGTTTGTACAGCAATGGCGCGCAGCGCTCAATGATAAAAGGCTTCTTCAAGCACATAAAGGGTAATTATTTTTTCTGAGTATATAATTAATTTGTTCATGCATATGAATATAAGAAGCAAAATATCAACAGGGTGCTACTTATATTTTTGAAATCAGACTCTGTTGGTGTTCCAATTGGGGTTCATAGGGACCCAAGCTAATTATCTCAGTAAAGTGCCAAGAGTTTTTAAATTTTTTTATGGAAAAGAAGCGCAACGAAAGTACACAATTACTAAAAAATTTAGAGTTGAAACTATTACCCCCCCCCCCTGCCCTTTACGCACTTAAATGTTAAGAATGCTGCAAGCCATTCAAGTGGGGTTTGCTCCCACGGGTTCATGCTTTCAACCACCTCAAATGACGTTTCAAACTTAAATTAATTTCATGCTAGCAAGCCCCTCATGTGACCGGTACGTGACGCCATGGCTTCATGGTTACAACCACGTCACAGCAGGGTGTACACTACTTTGGTTTCCTGCTGCGAACTATGTCAAACCCAGCTCACTGTACCCTCACTGTGGTTTCATGGGGTTTCATAATGCTTGCAACCATGTCAAATTAAGGTCTTTGTTCATTGGGTTTGTTTCATACAAGTAACCAAGTCAAGGTCTCACGCTTAACTTGAGTCATTTCTGTAACAACGTAAAATAGGGGCTACGACCTCACTTGGTTTATTGTTTCGTCACGTTAATGAGGGCGTCGGTCATGATGATTTAATGCTTGCAACTGGGTCAAATAACGATGTACGCTAGGCCAAAACAAAATTGTTTGAGTTCCATAGATGACTTTTTAGAGTGGGTCGGTCGGTCGGAAAAAACTTTTTTCTGTTCTTTTAAAGTCAATAGCAACTGTATTGAAACATGTTTGTGTGTATTAATAAGTTGATCAAACCTAATCAATGATTCTTATCAAAATACATCTGTACATATGAAATCCAACTAACTGCTAAGAAAACTGTTTAAAATCATCTTTTTTACATTTCAGAAAGTTAAAATGAAAAAAAAACGTTTTTAGGATTTTTTCAAAATTAGGGTCGGGTATTGTTTGCCACGTAAAAGGAAAAAAAACTTTTTCCTGATTTCAAAAAGTAGGGTCACGGTAGGATGAGGACAATCAAAACAATTTTTTTTTGGCCCTTTAGTAGGCCTAGTGGTTCCTTGCAACAATACCAAACGAGGGTCGTTCTTCTTGTTTAGTGGGGTGATCAATTTTACAGTATATTGCTGTATTTAATTAAAGGGATACAATTTGGAAGGGTCCAAATTTGAAGTTACGAAAGCGGTCAGTGAAAGCAATTCCTCAGGCCACATAGCCAGAAAAGGTTTCTGTTTGCTTGAAGCATCAAAGTATTTTATCGGAGTGAGGGTTAATGTCAATGCATTAATGCAAAGAGCAATACAATATACAAAGGTCTCAACTTCTGAAGTAGTGTTCCTCTCTTTCTCTCTCCCTTTCTTTTAAAAACCTTAGTTAAAAGATTCCGTGGCGTTGTGTCGACTGGGCGCTTGGATGCAGGAGACCATTAATGGTCTGGAGGTAAAATAATTTTTGTTTTTGTTTTTGTTTTCATCTGTGTAGAGATAGCTCATGTTCGTTCAGGTTTGAAATCATTTCTTAACAACGAAACTGCCATGGACCGACGGTTGAGTTTTAAAGGCAACTCTTACATTTGCCTAACTCGCCTCATAGGTGATTGGGTGTCAGGGATCTCCATCAGAGAGTGAATCTAAATCAAAGTTTACCTTTTGATTCCACACGAGCTATGTATCATGTATTTACCCGGGGTATTTTACATATTTCTGGAATTTTGTATTTGAAAAGCTGTATACTTATTTTCGCATTTACATTTGCTGTAAAATGCAGTTCTGACGTCAAATATCCAACAGGTACAAAAATGTGATTGGTCTTTACCAAAATGTATATAAAGGGGATTCGTGCGGAACTATGTATAGCTTCTGCTCAAAGTGCTCGCGCGCGCGTGTGTGAATGTGTGTGTTTGTGTGTGCGGGTGAGATATACACTTTTAGGTCCGTATGCACAAAAACGTTAGACCAGGTTTAGAGTTAGACTTGGTCTAAGTCAATAATTTGTCCAAAATAAACAGGCACATTTTCTTCATAACGTAACTAGCAAATTTCAAAGATTAAAATGCAAATTTCACAATAAATACAAAATGCACCATGTCAATGCAAAGGGGAAGGGTCTTTTCTAACGGAACTTTATAAATGTTAGACCAGGTCTAACTTTAGACTTGGTCTAACGCTTTTGTGCATACGGACCGTTAAGTTCCTTTGAGGGTTATAGGGGTAAAGACCACAATGATTTCAGGTTTTCAGATTTTTTTAAATGAAAATATTTGACAAATGTTAAATGTTACAAACATATCAACATGGACGTTTTAGCCGAAGTTGTTTTCTCTGTAAATTTTGGTACTCTTCTTGCCCCAGTGCTATCAATATTGCCAACACAATACCCATTATAAGAAAATCTCTCCCTTTTTTAATAGTAAGGAGTAAAAGGTATAGCCATTCAGTGAAAGACCGCATTATTCCCTTTTTTAAACGGATCTTACCATGCATGGTTTCTATATGGTTGTATCACCCAATTGTTCTGATTCAAGCAAGCACTAAAACTAATAGGAGTAGCTCTTTCCACGTGTATATTTACAAGATTTCAATGGAAGGATGCCTCAGATGAAGGAAAGATAATTCTTGAAAGAATTGAAGGTGTGTCACTTTCCTTAATGCATGATCTTTTATTGTAACCTTGTAATAATGTCTTCAGGTACAACTTTGAAAACGTGACAGATTTTCGTAAAATGGACACTGTGTTGTTGGCGATATTGATCATAATGGGGCAAGAAGGGTATGAAAATTTGCAGAAGAAAACAGACTCTTGATATCATTTAAAAAAAAAAAAAAAAAAAAGTTTCACTCAAAAGTGTTGTCCTTCGTTTAACTCCTCAAACGAGTGGAAATCCATTCTTTTTGGAGTGATTTTTACTCTTTTTAAGTGGAAATTCACTCTTTTTAAGTACAAACCACTCATTCTGGAGTGTTTTACAAGAGTTTCACTCTTTTGGGGATTGAAATTTTCACTCGAGTATGCAAGTATGAAACACGAACAAACAACGTCGCGGAAAAGGAGATTAGTTTAAACATTTGTTTTTCTCGTTATATTTTTAAGCAAGAAAAAAGAAAAAATGCTCACAATAATAGTTTCCATGTTTCTGATGCAAGTATAAAAACAAGCAAACTGAAATATAGAAAATGTCATTGATTTAAATAAATGTTCTCCTTGCTACATATGTAAACAAGAAACAGGGACAAAACTAATAACGATAAAAAAAAAAAAAAAAAAAATGTATATTTACAAGATTTCAATGGAAGGATGCCTCAGATGAAGGAAAGATAATTCTTGAAAGAATTGAAGGTGTGTCACTTTCCTTAATGCATGATCTTTTATTGTAACCTTGTAATAATGTCTTCAGGTACAACTTTGAAAACGTGACAGATTTTCGTAAAATGGACACTGTGTTGTTGGCGATATTGATCATAATGGGGCAAGAAGGGTATGAAAATTTGCAGAAGAAAACAGACTCTTGATATCATTTTATGTTTTTGTGCATAGATCAATGGTTTGTAACTTATGGGGGTATTTGGACATGCTGCGTTACTTTTTTTATCTGATTACCATGTTTACACACACTGCAGGATCCAACAGTTGGAGATATAGATATAATGAGTGAGCTGATTGTTGAGGCAAAGGCCCAAGAGTTTCGTTCGTGAGTATTTGTAACGCTTTACAAAATTGGTTTCACATAACTTCATAAGTATAGGACCGCAATAACCCAATAGCAAACGCAATAAAAACAAGAAAAAAATGGAAGGAAAGACTAGAAAAGGGAACATTTCATCGTCGACGGGAAACAAAATGAATGCAAGAAAGGTCGACAGGTGTCACGTGAAAAGACAATACAGTGCGAGTTACTCAGTCATCATCATTTGAAAATGAAGGATCCATAATGGAAGATTCCGATACGTCAAAAAATATTCGAAGATAATTCCTGTTGACTGAAACATATCTATATTAAAGTTATGTCGAAGAAATCATAAACAAGATAATTCATCTGTAGATTGTTTTATTTTTGCTTCATTTATCCAAAATAAGAAAAAAGAGCAATTTATTTACCGCTACCTGTATTTTTATGGATAGCTCAGTTAATTAGATAAGCTGATTTTGGTTAATATAATCTCATTTAATGTTTTTGAATAACGGTACAAGAGCAATCGTGTTATTCTTTTTGAATGGTTAAAGTGTTTTAAACGGGGGATATTGCGGTATTACAAGAGGTGTAATTGACTTTAACATTTGTTCATTGCTGCATTTTTCAGAAAAGGAAAAATGCTCACAATGATCGATTTTGTTTTTTCTTACTCTCTAAATGTAAACGAGTGAGAATTTCATTCCCAGAAGAGTGAAACTCTTGTAAACCACTCCAAAATGAGTGGTTTGTACTTAAAACGAGCAAATTTCCACTCAAAAAGAGTGAACATCACTCCACTCGTTTTCGTGTTGTCCTTCGTTTCACTCAAAAGTGTTGTCCTTCGTTTAACTCCTCAAACGAGTGGAAATCCATTCTTTTTGGAGTGATTTTTACTCTTTTTAAGTGGAAATTCACTCTTTTTAAGTACAAACCACTCATTCTGGAGTGTTTTACAAGAGTTTCACTCTTTTGGGGATTGAAATTTTCACTCGAGTATGCAAGTATGAAACACGAACAAACAACGTCGCGGAAAAGGAGATTAGTTTAAACATTTGTTTTTTCTCGTTATATTTTTAAGCAAGAAAAAAGAAAAAATGCTCACAATAATAGTTTCCATGTTTCTGATGCAAGTATAAAAAACAAGCAAACTGAAATATAGAAAATGTCATTGATTTAAATAAATGTTCTCCTTGCTACATATGTAAACAAGAAACAGGGACAAAACTAATAACGATCGTTTTCCGTGTTTATTTTTATTGAAATTTTGAAGAAAAAAAAACGGAAACAGGCAATTTGTTCTCCTTGATACATATTTCAACTTCACATTCTATTTTCCTATTTCAGACAAATGGATGATTATATAGGACTGAGTTTCCGCGCCATTTCAGGATTTGGTTCCAATGGAGCAATTATACACTACAGGTAAACGTAATGTTTTAGTGGTTTTTTCTCGTTTTTTCTCGTTAATTAATTTGTTTTAGAGGTGGCTTGGTCCCTATGACTTCATGAATTACGAACATAATATGGATAGATACTATATTTAGTTACGGTAGAATATGTTTCTGTAAAGCGGCGTAACATTTTTTGTTTTTATAACAGTTCTTCAGAGGAAACCAAGTGCCTATAACCACCAAGTACGTTCCTCTTCGCCTTGCTGGTAGCCAATATCTGTAAGTGTTTCTATTTGTCCAAATTTTACCAGTAAAATAAAATATCAACACAATATTATTCTAATTCATTTGCAATATGGAAGTACCACCAACAAATAATCCACTTTAGATACTAACATAATTATAGTTTTATTATTTACTGCAAAAAGCGTTGTTTACAGTTTTAACGTTTGTTTAAAGTTAAACAAGTTGTGTAATGGGTGAACTGAACAACAGTTGTTCAGAGGTCACCCGTTAAAAAAGCTTGTTTAAACTTTTAAACAACTTACAACTTTAAACAACGCGTTTTGTGCAGTATAGAAAATAAATATTTTGGTAACAATATATCCTCACGAAAACCATCATCGTTCCCATATTAGTATCAGTGGAGGACTTCAAAATATTCTGGGTGGATTTTGTTTTAATTCATATATGTTTTTCTCCCCATAGTGGCCGACACACATCACTAGGAGTTTAATACGCTCATCCCCAATGACACAGTTCAGGGGGTTGTAATTGTACATACTGGACATGAACTGACCTTGTGTGATCTGGGTACATATCATACCCAAAAATCAGTGGGTGTATTTTCTAAATCATTGGTGAATGAAGGCTACTACTGAACTGTGCCAAGGTATTTGAGATTTTACTAGCTTAAATAGTGGATAGCGGTTTGGAAACAAACAGAATTCGTGCAACTCGATGATTCGAAGCCAGCTACCTCCCGAATTTCTATCTAGCCAGGCGCTTGCAAACCTTAAGTATTGTGAGGATACTCTGGGTGCCTTTTTTTCACTTTTGTATCTTTCTCTCCAGTTTTGCGTAATCTTCTACGAATACAACGAACTATCCATCGTAAGACTTACATTTAAAGGTGCAACGCGAGATTTCATATATCAGTATCCCTAAAAGATTGAAAGCCCTGATTTTTTTTGCATTGATACAAAGCTTGCATAAAACAAATATCCCCTTCTGAAATTCGATGAGAGCTATTTCTTTGGTATGAACATTTTTGATATTCTAAAATTTTGTATTGAGGCCTACGAATTCACCTATGTTTTCTATTGAATCTGAGTCAACTCAAAATACCTATTTTTCACTGTTAAGAACATTTCTATAGCCAAAAGCAAGGTCAGGAAATCTATTAGAGCTAATCCACTACACTTGACGAAATTATGGATCCTTTTGAAATCTCTAGTTGCACCTTTAATATCGTTTTATTATCAGTCAGCAACTTATAGGCCTTGTGGGTATGGAGCGCCTGACTCCTATCAGGATTGGCCGGGTGTCGTGGATTTATATTCCAACCCACGCATAACATCGACACACTGGGTAGACTACAATATTGAAACTCAGGAAACATCACGAAAAAAGTCAACATCTACAGTACAAGAAAACCAGTAACGGTTCAATTACCACCTCAACTTAAACATAATGTTGATTTTTAAAAACACTTACAGAGACGGAACAGTTGATATTACTCGAACATTCCACTTTGGCGAAGCCACTGATTTTATGAAGGTCAGTATCGTTGGGTTAATTTTTTTTTTATGCACTCTACGCTTGTATGCGTGTATATGAAAGTTTCTTAAAGATTATCTTTGTTTTAATTTCGATGGATCTCAAATATTAAAATAACATATGATTTGTAATGTATTTTTCTGCTGAGAAAACATTAATTGAACCACCATACATTGACTTGGAGCACGGTCAACCTTGGGTTCAAATCCGTTATGTAACAGATGATCCAGATATGCTATTGTCCAGGACTTCTATTTAAGATTAACTTCCAAAGAAAGCGGAGGTCGTTCATATAGAAAGTCACATGAATGCAAATGAGGTATTAACAATTGATTCCGTCACGCGCTGTATGACGCTGTGTGCCTTATCGCTTGACGGAATGAACGCCACTCCTCATTGCATCAATGGGACTTCTTATGAAACGTAACCTTCCAAGCGTTTCTCCTGTCCAAATTTCTTTCAACATAGTTCTTTTTTAACATATAAGTGCACTTCAGAAGACTGAAAATAACACTTGTATTCGACAGTGGAAGGTATTGGTTACAGAACACTATTTTTTAAAATCGAACGGAAACTCAATCTTCAGTGCGTTCTTCAAGTGTGCTCTGATTAACGATACTTGTTGAAGCCAACCATTTGCAATATCTCGTAAATTATATAGAACAACCATCCAAATTGTTTTTTTTTTTTAAACATTTTTTAACTGATCTCATTAAAGTGAGGGTCCACAAAAAGTATATGAGGCAACATGCAAGCACATTTTTTATTATGAATCAAATAGTCACAAACAACATCCCTAAAAATCATTAACAGTTTCAATTTTCAACCAAAAATCAGAATTTAACTAATCCTGGCTAATATGTTGATTCTCTAAATTTTCACACAAAAATAAAGCTTGTCTGGATTATATAACTTTGTGTGCAATTGATCTACTTCTTCAGTGATTTCCTTTCATCCTCTAGTCCCACTCTGCTCAAATCATAATGTATTGGTGATCATTGCCCTAGTGAATGGTTACAGTGACATCAATTCCAAATTGAAGTAAAATTAAACTGCAACAAAAATACAGAAATTATAGCTTCGATTTTTAGTGAAAAATATTTTTTTTTTTAATTTTGTATTTTTTTTAGGTAATGGTGATTTGATTGCATAAGTATGTGTTCGTATATGGCCCATTATATTTTCTCTTGCGAGGCCCCCACTTCAAAGGATCATGGCCCGAAGGTCTTATAGCCTCGTCCCCACAACCCCGATTTGGTCAACATGTTGCAACACAAGAAAGCACTATTTTTCTCATTCACTCTGTATAACAATTTTAGATTGTACGCTACAGGCATAGTAAAAGCTGTTGTGGTTCGTTTTCTAGAACTACCAACTCGTGTTCTGCTTTGACATATTGATCTGTTTGGGTACATTCCGCTATAACGTTTAGGGTAGGTATCTGTTCTTATGACACGCTAAGCGGATCCAAACCATCGGGTTTGAACACAACTGCTTCGAAGTTTGACGCGACCGCGTCGAGTTTGATACACCCACGGCGAGTTTATAACAACCGCAGCGAGTTTTGTAACATGCACACGCAGCTAGTTTTATTTTTTTTTAATTTAAACAATTATTTGTTTATTTTATTGGATGTTATTTATTTTTATTCATTTATTATTTTATTTATTTTGAGTTCTTTTTTATTTAGTTTATTTTTTTTAAATGTATTGTATATTTTATTTAATAAATTATGACCTACTTAATTAGGTTTTTTTTGATGAGACTTCGTCGGATTTTTTAGGGCAAATTATTCTTTTATCCTTTTGGCCAAGCGGGATTTCCCATGGTAATTTTCTTGATATATAGTCAATGGAAAATAAATAACTACCTATAAAACATAAATAAACATAAAAACAAATAAAAATAAAATAAATGATTATCAAAATAAAACTCGGCTCGTGATAAACTCGGCTGGTTTACAACTCGCCTCGTGTGCTTGTTCCAAACTCGCCGCGGGTGCGTGTTACAAACTCGCCGCCGTTGTGTCAAACTCGACGCGGTTGTGTTAAACTCGACGCGGTTGTGTTAAACTCGACGCAGTTGTGACAAAATCGGTGTTTATGTCCACTCTAGCGTGCATATGTTTTTTCCCCTCTCTCTCTGTCCTCTGCCACTGTTTTTTGGACGCTATGGAAACAAACTATCCCAGACCTTTTCTGTGTATTGTCATAATTACTATTCTGTAATTTTTGTGATATCAGTCAGTTCTTAGTAGACCTTTTGTAGATTCCACTACTTGCCGGGACCAGTGCTCATGTAAAGGCTGTGAAGGTATTGAAATAGCACCTTATAACAATGAGCGTAGTAAAAATCTCAATTCCTTGGCACCGTTCAGTAGCTTTCATTCACCAATGTTTCAGAAAATACACACCCTCTGTTTTTGGGGTATGATACATGATAACCAGATCACACCAGGTCAGTTCATGTCCATGTATGTACAAGTACAACCCACTGAACTGTGTCCTGGGTGGATTAACTTATTGTAACTCATAGTTACTCAAAATCACCGTAACGTTGCGTCAGATAGCAATATTAATAATGACCTAAATAGATGGGTAGACATTTCATATAGAAGTCCCATTGATGCAAATGAGGTTTACAATTGATTTCGTCATAGCGCTGTACACGTTGTCCGTGGCTCTTGACTGGAATGAATGGCAATACGCGGTGGTTCATTGGTGGCAGTCAATGGGACTTCTAATGAAACATCTGCCAATAGAGTATGCTGATTCAGCGTGCCGCACGTTTTTAAACGTTGGTCATAGTTTCTGAGGTAGCAGATGAATCTGTGCTTTATTTCCAACGTGATAATCTTAAGAATAATACGTCACCACCTGAAACATTAATTTCATGTTTCCGGTATCCTATGAAATTGATTGTTGAATATATCGAAAAGTTTATAAAATGCAAACACATAGTAGCAATACCTTTCATTTTTATTCCTAGGACGTCTTCTTATGTGCGGGTGGTGTCCAAACACTGTGGTTCTCAAATATGATCCAAAACCGTAGATGGGTACGTCTTGCGGCTTCTTGAATTCGGCAGGTCCTTTTTTGTCTGTGCATTGTTGCAATGGACAGGCCAAGAGATGCTCCATTGTCTGTGGTACTGTTCCACACACAGTAGTCTCCTGATCTGCTTCCAGATTTCCCCATTTCTGCAAGGAACCCTTAGATCGGCAGTTCTGGTTCTCAATCTGGTGAGGCATTGCCATTCATACCCATGAGGAGTCAGTTTCCGGTGGGAGATGCTCACCCGGTTCAATACCGATCGATGTTACTTAGTTAGCAAGTCTTTCTTTCCACAATGGCGACTCTCTTGACCTCCATAGAGACTGTTTCAATAGGTTGGACTTGCTTACGTAAACGCTCTCGGATTTAAGGTGTTGGCAGCAGTATCTGTCAGACTAGGGTGCTTCACATTAGATACTTGGCAGCTACGCTCTTGCATGCCCTACCCTACGACGATGGTTTTTTTCCGTGGAGCAATTCCTGCTAGGATGTATAGTTTTCCTTGGTGTTGGACGGAGGCATCCTGTGATAAGCCGGCAGAGGGCATTTAAAACGCTGAATCAAGCTTCTTGCATGGGTTGATCTTTCCCATACAGGGCAGGCATACTCTGCACATGAGTTAGCACAGGGCAAGTGCGTCGATCTTAGGGTATAGGCGAGCACCCCATCTTGTGCCATTGATTTTGTTCAGAAGTTATTGCGTTAACATAATTACTCTTCGTCTTCTCGATGTGGGTCTTATAAGAGAGAAAGAGTGCGGTCCAAGGTAATCCTATGTAGACAGGGTTATCACAGTGCTTCAGGGGTATTCCAGACCAGGACTTTAAGCTACGTTTGGCTTCACGGTTGCCGTAGATGGAAGCACACACCTTTGGTGTCTGAATGGAATTTGCACGTAGGTGGTTTTCCTCATAATAATAGGAGTGAGTTCATCCAAGACTTTGGAGAGTCTCTCTTAACAACTGTGAAGTCGACATCCTGTGCGCTAACACAAGATCGTTGCATAACAGGACAGGTGTATAAGGAATATTAGGAGAGAATGATATTCCGGAGTGTCATTGTTTTAGAACAATGAACGTTATAGAGCCTATGTTCATGTACAACATCTTATTGGCCTAACACCATGCTAATGTTACTTGTTAGATGACCGGCAGTTCTTTATGTCCTTTTCAATTTTCCCGCGAATCATTTACCTTGATTGGGTACAGCCTTGAGAAAGCCTCACCATTGTCGTATAATATCATGCACAGATTGACTTTATCCTCTGCGTATAAGAGAATAGTTCTACACTATTCTACTAAACAGCGATTCGAATTAACTTTTAGGATGGGAATATCCCCCTCTAGTCAATACCCCTGCTTACTAGAAGCTAATGATGCACTGAGACCGTGAATCTACTCTACTGTTCAAATGTGTCAACAATACGCGAATTGTTGGTTTGGTACGCGCACTGCATTGTGGGTCCAAGCTTTGCCGAAATAGCAAATATCCCCCTTCCGGTTTTCGTGTCGTCATCAGACAGCTGGTGGCGCGAATTGCCCGCATGATTCACGCATAATTACACACACCAATTACACATTTCGTGCTAACAAAAACACAACTTACTAGCTTTAATAATTACTTCCACTTTAAAGATCAGTTTTATTTACAGATGAATCACACAATTCTGGAAAAAAACGTGTCAAAATGCACAATCGGCGCTCTCTTGTAGTTTTTCTGGAGGTGCAACCACTGCATTGCACTGATGTAAGACTACCGGAATCACAGAATGTTAAATGGCACTAAAAATCTAAGAAAAAAATAGTAATTTCAAATATTTAATTGTCCCTTGTTAAATGGTATATAGCCAACCTACAGTAATAAGATATTTATTACACCAAATGGGCAGCGCTTTACCTACGTTTGCATGTTTCATGGTTCACTAGCTAGGGTTATCATTCCAGCTATAGGCGCTAAATTCCTTCTTTTGATGTTATGTATACCCTTTTTGCGGCTTGAAAAAAATGTCCAATTTTCCCGGCAAGCCAAAATTATTTTTCCCTCCCATTTGACCAATTTCTCCAGCAAGTCAATTTCCCTTTTATACTTTTTCCACTATTGTTTTTTCTGTCAAAATTAATCCTGGCAACGAGCTTTCCAAATTCAGGTTTGTTACATCAGTGTACATGCACCCTCCCTCTTGTTGCTATCTATTTTTGGGTCAATGTCCTTTTCGTATGCGATTTTAATGGTTCGCGGCCCTATCATCCAAGCATTGTAGCTATCCATGCCTGCTTGGTGGATAGCGTATGTCGACACATTTGCTACATAAACTTTGTAATGCTATTGGAACGAGGCCAGGCTGGGCTGAACATGATCCCTACGTTAAAACATTGTTTGGTATTATGAGCCCCTACCACGACACACCTAGTTGCAATCTTATTACAATTATTGACACCGGGTAGGAACCAATTATAGTATGTCCCTAAATATTTAGGTGATCATAAGTGGATACTTAACTTAATTTCATTGTCATTGATGTTGATCATTCGTGTTAACGTCTTTCCGATGTTTGCGCATACGTTTCTCTTCTTCAAATTCTATTATTTACTGTTGTTGGCAATTTTTGCACTAATGTTTCAATTATAATTAAAAAGTCAAGCTAATGCTAGTTCTTTAAAAAATATGTTGGTTTATTTATTTAAGTTTACGCTACTTGAAATTTAACCTACCTGTACTACTACTCATAATAATGTGAAGTTCATGTGGAACGAACGCATAATGACCACAGTGCAATTGTGCCGAATTGAGGCAGCCCACTACACCACTTAGGATGTCCATTTCTTTTCTCGCCGTAATATCAACATATTTTCATGCTATAAAATCACTGGATTCGTTGGAATACAATTCAAATCTGATTAATACTGGAAATTATGAAAAATATCATAAGAACTCATTTATGTATTGAAAAATCGCGTCCGACTCTGATCAGTATTCTTCGTGTACACACTGAACACACGTAGCATAGGAACGCAGAAACCGGATGCATTGCGCGTGTGGGGGTGTGTGCCAACCCAAAATTCGAGTATTATACCAGTATTGCCCTGCGTATCTTGTGCTTTTTGTGTTTCTTTCTCTATTTATTCATGCAGCAGATAGACTTACTTCTTATGCTTTTTAATTTGATTTCTTTGAAGGTCGCGATATCGATGCTTACGCTCGTGAGCCAATATGGCGAGTGGGTTGGAACTACAAACCGGTACTCGGTCAGTGGTATCTGGTCATTTTCTCAATGTTCCCCATGAAGGTAGGTTTAAATGAGCGAAACAAATTTTGTGTTTGTTTTTGATTGCTTTTGTCTGTTTCGCGGTATGTCTATGTGTTTACTTTATTACCCTATTGTCGCCCGTTAGTGGAACTGGAAAAACACATTATTAATTATAATGAACATTTGATGATCGATATGGGAATTACGCAAATGCCTTTTTTAGCCGAAATCTCATTGATCTCAACTGCTTATGTGTGTATGCAGGTATGTGTTGTGTTTGTGCTGCCAGTGTGTTTCGCACTCTCGTGGACGTTGTTTTTTTTTCTTTCAGAAATCCAGTCTCTGGGACTATACTAACTTCGATTCGCTCTGTATGATAGGCTGGAAAAGAAGTTTTTGGGCCATATCCCTTAGGTAAAATAGGGAATAAGCATTTTAATCTATCAGAAGACGCTATGACGCTTCGCCGCCTAACAATAGAAAATGACTCGAAAGGAAAGGTGCCAAGTACAAAACTTATTTTGTTTACTGTAACTTTTTCTGAATTGAACTACAATCGATTTATAGATCACACCACTTCACTGTAACTACGTTGGACATCTCCGAGTGGCTATTGACTATTTTATTAGTCTATTAGTTTAGGTAACGTATGATAGTAATGATGAGGGACCATAACACCTGTGTGTAACACGCAAAAGCCATTGTACAATATTCATGATTCAATCCGCCACTCTGCCTTACAACAGGCAAGTAATCACTCATTTTAAAGCGTAACATTACCGTTAAACCAGTGACCCTCTATCTTATGACCCCTGCAAATCGTATTGACCGTAGAACGCACAGTTTTAGAATACACGGACTAGGAGTGCTGGCAAGATTTTAATTGTTTGTCGCCTCTCGCAAAAAGCTCTCACCCGAAAAAAGTCCAGGTTGTGTCCCTATAGCAATCGGCGAATCGATTATAATCACTAAGATGGATATAACGCTCCTATATTCACTCTGTGTTAAAGATTTACCTTCTTGTTTGCCTCATCTAGTTTATCATTACTGTAGGTCAAACTAACTTTTTAAAATGCATGTTAGTTTTGATACATTGGTGTTTAATTTTGCTTACTATATCCCTCATGCGGTTTGACAAATTTCTCTCTTATCACGTATCATGGAGAAATTGGAAGGATAAACTCGCACTTTTCCGAAAATGTTAAGAATTTGTAAAAGGTTGCCAATTCGAACAATTTGTGTACACCTGACTTTTGTCTTCAAATTATTCCTAGTACAAGAGTGATTAGAACTCCGAAGGTGGATCATTGGATGTATTTCCTTTGGATTTTAGCCTAAATTTGAGAAATTCAATTCGGATTTTTTCCCGAAAATTGTTTTTTTTTTTTAGTCATCAATGCCGTTACACTCACTTACAGGTGGCAACGCAGAGATTTCCAAATAACAGGTGTCCCCGAAAAAATGTGAACATTCTGATTTTGGCACTGGTGTAAAAAGCATTATATCCAAAAACTCCCCATCTGAAAGGATATAGCTGAGAACTATCTTTCTTTGGTACAGACATTGTGAAAATTTTCCTAGTTCGTATTGGAGCAAATTCTAAATTCCGCCTATGTTTTCTATTGAACTATAAGCATACACAACATGACCGTTTGTTTTCATTTCAAAGTTATTTCTGTAACCAAATAAAAGGGAGGGAATCTATTGAGCGTCAAATCTATATGACTAATCACTACATATCAAGAAAATATGGAGACATTGAAATCTTCTCTTTGACCGTTAACTGGTGTTGCGGAATCTTTTTTTATCCTCTATATGTAAGTGTGTCAATCCATCAGTCACTTGCAGTGAGGCTATTTTGGATGTACAGAATACCATGCTCAGATCACATTGTCAAATTCAACTGACGATTAATCCATTTTAAAATCTTGACGTCTTTATCATTTCGATTCATCTAAACTGTGTGAGGCGTAAATTAGAACGTTCTCAGCATTTGCCATTTCCCAATAGAACTGTCTGAATCCGTCAATGTATCTCCGTCTACTTGTTAAATCTCCGAACAATTTCATTGCACGCCTACAGCAATGAACTCTTTTTTCAGGCACCCTGACCCTTATTTTTTCTATGGATTCTAATTTAAACCGCGTTAGAGCATTAGAAATTGCGATTCAATTTTACTTATCCTCAGCTCCGGCACGATTTATATAGGTTACCGCCAACGAAGAACCTCTGGAAACGGGGAATGTTCCAATCCGACCGGTAGGTGAAATTAAAGTTTGCATGCCTGCATGTGTTGATTCGTTTATATATTCTTTTAATTCTTGTTTTAGCAAACCATAACTCGTTGGCAGGGGAGCTCCTATGGAATTGGTGCGTATTTTAATTCAGATTGATGCTTAAGATGGCTCATTAAGATGTCTCTTAACTTGGTCCGACCACACTAGTATCTGTATACACTGTCTTATTCGTAAGGTCAACTTTTGTGTTTCTAATTTCCAAACAGCTGGTTAGGATTATAACCTGACAACATGGTTTTGTAATCAGGTATTTTTGGTGAGGTTCTTCTATGTGAGTTACTAGAAACATGTTAAAAATATTTGAACTACTAGCGGGAGGTCACGTCATCCTAAGCTACCATGGATGAAGAATTTTAAAAGGCAAAGCTCAACACAGGATAACCTAAACCATGTATCATTCAAAAATTGATTGCCAAATTGGATTCAGTTTCAACAAAAGTTTCCAAATTTGCAGTTATTGTCACAAAAAGCCCCATAATCAATAAAGACCTCTTCATATTTCCTTTGCCCTTTTCTCCGTCCTCCTGTATCAACGTTTTTTTTTTAATTATACCCGCCAGATGAAGTCCTCCTCAAGGGTCGTTTGTAATTTTTACGGTCTAATCTTGACTTCGATTTATTATGTGTATGATATTTACGGAACCGCTCTTCGGTTTTTAATATTTGTCAAAGAACTCATGACTTGTTATTAAAGTTCAAATTGAATACCCATGCAAATATTTCCCCTTGTTTGCATTTAAACCGCTTTTTACCATGTCGACTAAGTTTTAAATCTTCGCATGATGTCATTCACCAAGAGTACTGTTTCGCCATTGATAAGCGGCGATTGTGCTGGACGACAGATTAGCAAACGCTGGTTGGGTTTGGAAGTGGGGTTTTCGTTGGTCAAGCGACGGTCGATTTGGCAATCGGACCGGAACTTTTCAATTCAATCAAACCTGATCCCTGCCAACGCGACCGTCGCTTACCAATGTGACCATTGCCAACGTGCCCTTTGCCAATGTGGACGTTGTTGTTCGAAGATACAATTGGCAACACCCACCATCGCTTGCCACCCTCGACCTTTAAATTAAAGCGAACCGTCGCTGCCAACGCGACTATCGCAACGCAACCATCACTTGCCATGCCACCATTTGCCAACCCCGACCGTCTATTTGTAATCCATGCAAAAACTAGTTGTTCAGCAGTGAAACTTATGTTGATAGGCAATCTGAATATAAAATTAGATTAAAGTTAAAGTTGCTTGATTCAGGTTTAATATTGGTTCAAATTGTTTCTCTAGCTTAAGGTTGAAATAAGGAATAGCTTCCCCTTATCTGTTTTCTTAGTTTTCTACGTTATCCAACAAAATAGGTTCACAGTCAAATAAGAATCCATTACTGCCAATAGGCGGTTTGATTTTATTCGCCATTTTTGGTTTAATACCCAAGCACTTAAAGATAGTATGTGAAAAGTTTAGAGAAAGGGATGGGGATCCCACTATTCCTATATTATTCAATTCTATGAGCTGAACCAACAATTTACACCGTTGTACAAGACTTTTTAATTTTGACCCCTGTACAAACCAACATTGATTTTTTTCACCATTTTAATATAAACAGTTTTTTTTTTTTTTTTTTTTTTTTTAATTTTATAGTATAAAACTATACTTTTTGGATTCCTTGTAACAAGACGAACATCATGATGTGCTTTCAACACAATCGCAGCATTTTAAAATTTTTTTTTAAACCCCTGTGTAACCTTGAACTGGGGTCATGAAAGGGGTGGTGGAAAGTGCTTCCCTCATTTTTTTTTATTATAATTCATAAGTACTTGTTACCAAGTCTGGATTTTATCCAGATTTGAACACTCACATGAGGTCTGTTGCCTACAGTCCCACACTATGAATACATTTAGCTGTTGCCGCTCCCTCACGCAATAAGAGGACGGAATTAATAAACACATGATGTATGCAGATGACACAAGACGGTATTATTAGTACTGGCCGTCGTCCAAGGACATCTTACGCTATCAACCATTGAAAAGTTGTAGCTCTGATGTAAGATCTTGGGCCATCACCACTATGCTTATGCTGATGATTCCGAATAACGGAGATTGGTGCACTTTCACTCTTAGCATCGCACGCCTATTTCTTCCTACCACATATTGTTTTCGGCGATCAGAATCGACACGTTGCCACTCTGTAAGGATCTGGGTATTACAACTGGAGAGGACACTCCAAATGAAAGCTACATCACATTGCTACGCTCCCGTCTACCACAGGTCCACTACAGATTAAGACCTGTAATAATCTCTGTGTTGTGTGTGGTCTTCTCTTCATCATATTGCCACCTTTTACAAACGTGTACGTCATTCAGGCAGCAAGACTGGCCCTTTGACAAAACCTATATGATCACATATCGTTCGCCTATTCTGACAATCTCACTGGCTAAAAGTAAAGACCGCGCGTCGTTCAAATCTTACTCCTTCAACCTATAAGATGCGAAATGGTATGGCTCCCAATTACCTCGAGGAACTGATCTCAGATTATAATCCAATTATTTCCTCTCACGCTCCTCGGTCGAAAAGGTTTTCTTATTGTTGGTCCCAATGGAGACTATGTATTAGGAACAGGGCTTTTGCCATGCAGCTGCCCGTAGTAACGGCCTTCCGGCGCATGTTAGAAATGCACCAACTATTTCCCACTTTTTAAAAAAGGCTACTTTTTTTTTTTTTTTATCAGAGTGAATACTTATGTGATTTTTTATTTAGTTTATATTGTATTTCAAAATTAATGTACAATTACATTAATTTTTTGTGTGATTATGTACACCGCTTAGATACTTTGTGTAGCTCTTTAATAATTGACATTATTATTATTATTTATAATCATTCAATATATTTATATGTTTTTAATCCCATACAGAACCTGCTATTATAAGATAACGAATTTGGCAATTCGATTTGAGAACATCAATGTATACTGTTGAAGCGGAGACTGATGTAGGTTACATGGTCTAATAATATAATATAGACATATTAACATCTCTTGATTATTATTAGTATACATTAAAAGGTAATTGGGACTGAATAAACACAGAAACTTCTTACCCTACAATGTTCAATTGATCATAATGGATCTCATTTTAATTACAAATATTATTGTCTTAATGTGTCGGCAATTCACACCCTTTAACAAATGAATCACATTGTAAACACACGACGGTCCAGAAAAATGCCGCCCGAACCAAGTTTTTTTTCATCAATCACAACTGCTTGAAAAGCTTAAAAACCCTTTGTTATATACTAAAAAAGATAATCTTTTATGAGGCAGACTTGACAGTCATGCAATTTCAAAATTTACTTTTTGCTTTTATTGTCTACTTGTGTGGGCTATTAAGACCTCTTTTCATCACGTTCTCAGCAATGTTTCTACAACTTTTAAATACTCTTTTATCGTCAGAAAATGTTTTTTTTTTGTTTTTTTAGGTACAATAAGATAAAACCGCTTTGCAAGGAAGCCCCACACAATGAAATTTTGGAGCGAAAAACAATAGGCATGATTGTAACACATTTACATTTAATTAATCAAAATCATTACGAGCAGATTAATTTAAAATCAGCTTTGACAACTTTAGGTTCACATTGTTTGTCTACAAGCAGTAACTTCCCAATCACAAGTGACGTGAGTAGAAAGTAGTTAATACTGTGCACTACTTGGTAGCTCTAAAGAAAATATATATTTTTTCCATGCCCACGACACCTATGGAAAGACATTGTCGGAAGAACTTTGACGTTTTTTATTTATATTTTATGTAGTGTTGTTAGTTCCCTTAATTGAAAAAAAGGCCGAGGTGTTTCTCAAGAGGGTGGGTCTGCAGAGAGTCGTATGTGTTTTCGTATGTGTTTTCCTTTTCCTTCGTTCTACAGCAACAAGTTCAGTGTTACAACACAACATGACATGGAGATGAGTTTCCTTGTACCGACTGGAGCCAGTGCCGAATTAATTTTGATATGTTGTCACCAAGAGAGGTATGGGTCGTATGTTTTTTGTTTTTGTTTTTTTGAGGGAGGAGGGTGTGCTAAGGGGTACACTTGTTCTGTTAAGCATAATCTAATGCCGAGGCGAAACTCAACTCAATGGTAACGCGAGGATCAAGTAAATGATACACCCGGGGGAATTATTAGCCAAATCTTATACATACAGAAAACTAGGATAAACTGGCGAGCATTGAAATTAGTAAGACGAAAATACACGGTCTCGACCTGTCCTCTCGCTAACTAGGCCTGAGATTAACCACTGCGGGACCACGTAGGACTGTGTTTAACGTGCATCGCAAGCCATAAAGCCCATAAACGTATTGCTGCAACGCGTTGCCGAGAAGTGGCAACGCGTTGCGATGTCGGGGCCATCAAAACTCATGATTTCTTTTCTTGCGTATTTAAAAAATAGACCCACAGAACGCTTTGCTATATACTTTGCAACGCGGTTGCAAACCTTCAAACGCGTTTGCGAGCTTCATAACGCGTTGCAAGCTTCACAACGCGTTGCAAGGTCCACAAGCCCTAAGGGTCATAAAATAACGTAATTGCGCAAACCGTTTTTGTGAGAAAGGAAAGTCACAACGCGTTGCGCATTTCGGCAACGCGTTGCGGCATTTCGCACGCGTTGCGCGGGCCATTCATCAGCAACGCGTTGCGACATTTTTCGGCAACGCGTTGCAGTGTCGGCCAATCAAAAGCATGAATTTCTGTGACGTATTTCAAAAATATAAATCTCACAACGCGTTGCGACCTTCCACCCACAACGCTTTTGCAAACCTTCACAACGCGTTACGGCCATACGTTATGACCCTTATTGCCTTCACACGCGTTGTGGATTTCAACGTGTTGTGAAGCTCGCAACGCGTTGTGATGCTTGCAACGCGTTGTGAATGCCATAAAGGTGTCATAACGTATTGCCGCCACGCGTTGTGATCTATTGTTTTGAAATACGGTCACAGAAATGCATGATTTTGAATTGGCCGACGCCGCAATGCGTTGCCAAAATGTCGCACCGCGTTGTTACTTTTCTACTTTCTCAGAAAACATGCACAACGCGTTGCGCAATAGGTTATGACCCTTATCGCTTGTGAACCTTTGCAACTAGCTTTTGTGAAGGTGCAACGCTTTGTGAGGTCGCAACGCGTTGGAGAAGGCTAATACTTTGCAACGCGTTGGCGGGTTCTAATTTTTTAAATACGTCCACAGAAAAGTTCGTCATTCTAATTGGCCGACGCCCGCAACGCGTTCTACTTTCTCGGACGCGTTGCCGAAAGTCCGCCATCGCGTTTTCGGCAATACGTTATGCCTTTATGGCTTGCATATACGTGGATACCAAGAAAGCTGTCGCTATCATTTCAGTCTTTATTTTAGAGTCTCATGCGGCCTAATGAAAATACTTTCATAAACATACGGTTGTAATAGTGTGCCAATTGTTACCTACAATATTGTTTAAAGTTCCCCCATAGATCCACTGTGTGATACTTGTGAAACTCAAAGGTAGAAACATAATAGTTCTTAATTTCCTCTTTACCAATATATATCAAATTGACAAAACAATCAAGAAAGTGGCCTTTAAATCTTGAGATTTTTTTAGATCAATGTTAACATTATAGGTACCATACTGTGAACACCCATTAGCAACGAAACACTAACAACCTCTCTAGGCCTATGAGGACACACCCAATGAGGAAGGCGCTTGTGTCTTTTTTTTTCAAGCCTTACTGAACAAGGCACGTTTTCATTCTCTCTCTCAAAAAAAAAAAAAAAAAAAAGAAATTCGTCATTCTAATTGGCCGACGCCGCAACGCGTTGCTACTTTCGCGCAACGCGTTGCCGAAATGTCGCAACGCGTTGCGGCAATACGTTATGGCCTTTATGGCTTGCGATATACGTGGATACCAGAGAAGCGAGCGCTAATGCATTTCAGTCTTTATTTTAGAGTCTCAAGCGGCCGTAATGATACATTATAGGTACCATACTGTGAACACCCATTAGCAACGAAACACTAACAACCTTTCTAGGCCTATGAGGACACACCCAATGAGGAAGGCGCTTGTGTCTTTTTTTTTCAAGCCTTACTGAACAAGGCACGTTTTCATTCTCTCTCTCTCTCTCTCTCTCTGCCTCTCTTTTACTGTGCGTGTGGGTGTGTGCGCGCGCGAGTGTTCGATTACTAAGTAGTTTTAATCAACTTGTACTGGTGGTACGACGCGTTTGGGTACTAGTGGCACGATGCGTTTGGCTGCGCGTGCATCTGTAAACTACTGAAATTGAACACCGGTGACGTACAGATCCCAAAACGTTTGCGAAGAACTCTGTTCACTGTGAATGTAAAACGTAAATGTAAAAAGTTCTTGTGTTGTGTGGACATATCCATTGACATTGCAAATCATCAAACACAATAATGGAATGGCATGCAATTATTTTAATCGTATGATATCGAGGTGTTTCAATACGTTTACGTATTGTACACTCGTATTTTAAACTTTGGACTAGAATGTATCTCTATACTTTAAATATATTGCAATACATTTATCCTAACAAGGTTTCAGGTGGATTAGAACCTGTGACATCTGCGTCATAAATCGATACTCTTATCCACTGCACTAGCGGGAGTCGTGGAAGGAGATGATTTTAATCCTACAAACTTTACGGAATAACGCGATAATACTATTGTGATAGCATAGCTACGACAAGCTGTCAGTACATATGCTAGTGACAGCTTGTGGCTTTCCTATACCTCGCCGTCATGCGGAAAGATATATCGCGAACGGCATTAACCTTCAACGATAAGTGTATTGCGCAGAAGTCTTAACTGAATAAATAGTTTTATATGTTAACGCAATTCTGACTTGGGCCGCCTAGATTTGCCTTTCATCTTGATTCGTTCATTGTAATGAGTGATTAAGAATGGCAATTGACATGTTCAAGCAAGAGAACGATAGTCACAACAATATAATCAGACAAACTATGTCCCTTTCTGGAGTAAATATATGACAGTAGGGGCGTTAAAATATGACAGTAGGGGCGTTAAAAAGCTGTTAAAATATGGGCTTGGTTGGAAAATAAGACAATGTAATTGAAGACGTACAGCGTGAATTTGAATTGACACTACAGGCACCATGTTTAACATATTTTATTTACTCTTATTTTACCAACAGATTGACTGGTATAATGATTATAATGAACGCATTCGCAATGAAGTAGGGCCGTATTTAAAAGAAGCTTATCCTGATGGTTACGACTGGATGATGTCGAAGACAAATAAAATCAACTACAAGTTTACATGGTCGGCAGCGCCATCGCTACAAAGAACTTCCATCCTGCTGATAATAGGCTCAATATTGGCTTATCTATCATTTCAATAATGGAGACTGTTTTAATAACTTTCTGACTTGGGACTGGGGTTATGTCTGATACATGTTCGGAATTTAAACATACACTTAATGAAATAGCATTAGTGGCTGCTGTAATCATATATGTCGCTCAGTACAACTCAAAAACTAGTGTAAAAACTCTTAAAAGCTCCATAAAAAAAAATCAAAAATACTCTGTCCAAAATTTTGTAAATAAATGCCTAGGCCACTGGTTTCTACTCTAAAGTGGATGGAGATCTCCAGGAACCCGACCAAAATGCCCAGCAAAATTACATCCTGTATTTTGTGCTGATATTATTAATCAAAATGACATTTTTGTAATTATTTAATAACCTTTGATCACGCTTCCTAACAGTGAAAGAAATGGGAGGATTAATTTTTCTTTGATCCAATTTCATACAAATTCATTTCTCTGTACAAATGAGTGGGGAAATGCATGGTTTAGAAAATGTACCATGCTAAGATGTATCAACCGGTCAAACATCTAATCTATTATTGCATATCATTAATTTGGTCTAAAGGCATTATTTAACAATTTAGTGCATCATGGTAGAGAAAGGGGGAAATAAAATGGCCGCTTTTTGCTCCAAATTGGCGTGCGTAACAAATATTGTTTCGTCCCTAATTTCCAAACCGATTATTATTAACTTCTTAATGCCTTAACGAGCAGTCTTAACATGTACAGAGTTTCGCTTAATTAGTTATTCTTTTGGGAATGCATTTTCTGGAACGAGGGTTCCAGGAGGGTTCCAGGAGGGTTCCAGGAGGGTTCCACTAACGTGTGTCGTACCTTTTGGGTAATCGCCATCAACCAAAAGGTTCTAGAAACAAGCTGAATCTATTTGTCTAGCTTCCCTGTTACTTCTAGGCTTTTTTGTTAATAGTTTTTAACTGCCATAGGATATCGATCCATAGCATATCTTATCCTGCAGTAGCGCCCTCTTAATCGATATTTACAACTCTTGGCTTTGTTCCCTAGAAGCATTTCTAATCTAAACATAAGCCTGAAAATGTAAAATAATAAGCGAGATTACAAATTATCTGCAATGTACAAATATATAGAACAATCAGCTTGAGTACTTTAGGAATACTTTCTTTCATTTTTCCAAGACTTCGAAATAATTTTGTCAAAATTCAAGTGTTTCACAAAACTAAAACAACACATAATGCATAAGAATTGATGTACTTATGAATAAATATGTCTGAAATTTTGTTTAAAAAAGAAAGTTAACGTCTTGTCAGAGTATTAATGTGCAGTGTCGTAAATGCAATGTTAAACTTTATTGGATTTGGTCTGAATTTTACCGTTGAACGCTACAACAAATGTCTTTTTTAAACTGATTTTAGTCTATTTAGAGAGCTACGTGTTTTCTTAATCTGCAGCACTGCAAACATTAATTTGTCACAAAAAGGGTCTTATTTGACAAATTTAAAAATTGTCAGGCAAATTAATTGTTTGACCATTCAAGAATAAAGCTGATTATGTTTTTAGAATGTTCAATTAACAATTAGCAGTTTTCAGCTTAATCTTTATCATCACAGATACTTTCATGACTTAAAAAATTAATTTTATAAAATTGGATGACAAATGAATGACAACATTGTCGTTAATTTGTCGTTTCTAGTACATTACAAATTAAAGTTGAGTGTATGACAAATTGAATGACGAATTATGAATTTATAGTTTGCGATTAAATTAGTCATGTCCATCAAAATTACAAATTATGAATGCGTTGTCATTTAGTTTGTCATGTAATTTGTCATGTACTAAAATTACACTTTTTTCATTCATTATTTTGTCATGCAATCTTCAAAAGTGAAATCTTATAAGTCATGAAAATATCTGTGATGATAAAAATTAATCTGAAAAGCTGATAATTGTTAATTGAACATTATGAAAACATATTTAGCTTTATTTTCTTATCACAAAATAATTTGCCTGAAGTGTTTTTAATTTGTCAAATAAGACCCTTTCCGTGACAAATTAACGTTTTCAGTGAGCAAGACGTATGAAGCGCAGTCACGATTAAGATGTAATTACCTATTCGGCAAAGATGACAAGTCATATAACGAGTCTATAACGATGTAATCTCATGAAGGAAATCACCAAAGACCCGTTTAAATGAAGGCAAGAAGATCACTCATTTCAATAGAATAACATGTAAAATGTTTCATATGATTTAAAGAGAATCACCTTCAGTGTCAAGAAATTTAAAAACAAATAACTAAGAGTATGTACAGAAATCCGGGTTGCCGTCTACTGGAATCTCAGGTAAGAGCTCACAATAATCGTTGAGGTTGACACCGGCAAAACCAAAAAACTGTGCACAGACGGGTGCATTAGCGATCTCTTCACAGTAGTGACGACAAGGGCCCTGTCCCTTTCCCGTGGGGCTGGCGGTCGGACATTCAGGTAAAAGCATGCCACATAGAAAGCCCAAGGCTCGGGGGTCACAGCCTTTTAATAGACTTAAATTATCTCCAATTTGTTTAGCCTCCGCACTAGTTGGAAATGCCGGTTTGGGAAGAACGTCTCCGAGTACGCAAGTACAGCACTGCAATCCTCGCTCACTATGTCGTCGTAGCCTACACAGGCATCTGTATTGGTAATATTTGGTTTAAAAGTGGTTATTAATGATTTTTTTTTAATTTGAGCTTTCGCAAATCCGTATATATTTTTTGCCTTTTACAAAAAAGTTGAACTACATTGAAATTTTGAGGGGAAATGGTTGTATGCAACTCTTTTGCTATAATGTTTACTAATGTTGGCCTTGCTTAGATAGTATATAGTTTACAGATCATTTTTATTGCAATGATTTACTTCGATGACCGAGCCCTTGGATGTATACCCACGCTTTCCCATGAAAGAAAGTGTCAATGTGTTTGCATGCTTTTGTTTTGGATGTCTCTTCTCCGGGTTCCCCAAGTCGCCGTAAGTGTGGGTCGAAAAGAAGTTAAAAAGATTGATAATTAAAAAAATGTTGGAAACAACAGTGAAGAACCATTTACTTGACATTTCACAATCTACCTCCAACAGGAAATCAAGAAAGGATCCAGTCCATCCATGATGGATTAGAAGAGCTCTCTCAACCGTGTAAAATGTCTAGGATATGAGTCGAAAGGCTCTTGAGATCACTTCATCTCACACTCCTTCACCTTTTTTATGGGGGTACCTAATTAAAGTACCGGGTGCACTCAAAAGGGCCACCAACAAGGCTACAACAGTTTGAAAGACGCAAAGTGGCTGAGGTTACAAACCTTCACCGCACAAGGATCTCCAGAAGAGCAATTGAAAGCATGCAGGAATGTCTCAGAAATATATCGATCGTAATGTTAATCAAGTCAAATGTGTTTCATTTGCTTCGCTCAGATTTTGAGTGTCAGTTGTTGTTTGTTTGTTTGTTTGTTTTTTCTTTTGTTTTTGTTTTATCGCCAATCCCGGTCAACATCTTTTTGACACACACTGTATTGACAAAGTATACGACATAGGATTCCCGTGCTTTAGTGGAAGCAAACCATAGACACCCCCTTCAGTTTTTTTCCGCCTTGCTAAAACACCCCTTTTTGGTGTCAAGTTATTTAATGTATTGTTAATTGATATGGTACGCTCCTTTTGGTGCAAAAACAAACATCCACCGGGATATAGGTAAGATACAGGATGATCCAAAGTGATGAATAAGGGGCTGACAACCCCCTTTCGGGGAGAGTAGTACCAACATGCCTAGTACGACAGAAAAATCACAAACCCTTGATTTTGATACCAATGTATAGCTATGGTCCCCTCTTTCCATTGATCCCATGAGTACCAAAATTCGCATGTCAGCAAAACTGGCAACGTCCATATTACACAGTGCTAATGTAGAATAGGATATGAAAAGATATGAATATCCGAGTTTCATGTGATTTTTGGCTGTACTTGACTATTTTTTTATATATTCAGAGTATTTTAGTGCTATAATGTGTTGAGTCAGTAAAATTGCGAAATATCAATTTTCCACCCTATATCCAATATTTTCATACTTTTCTCAAATTATAGTGAGAATGCTGTACTTATTTTTATACCAATGGAAAGAAGAAACTCTAACCTAATTTATAGGAATCGGATGTTTAGCAACGAAAATCACAGGGGTGACACCCAACAAAATGGCTCAGGTAGACGAGGGTTATGCTAAAAAAATATTTTTTTGCGATGGCAATTTTATAAAGGGTGTAGTTCTTTCTAATGTGTATTTCATTATCGTACTTCGTCCATTGGTTTTATCAGCAATAAAGGCTAAAAATATTATCCAATCGGGAAAACATTCAATGAAAAAATGTCTTGTATGGAATTACTTACAAACACAACCGGTTTCATCCGAGCTGTCTTCACAATTTGGGTAGCCATTACAAAGATCAATGTCTTGCTCAAGTTCACAGGTAGCTAAAGGAATCAAATCCATTAACAGTAATGTTTTCAGATATAGGAGAAACAATTCACGAGTTTACATCTGAAGTTGTATGCGTTGGGGAACTTAGTAAGGCGTTAAAGGTCCGTGGTCTGATCGCTAATAGCCTCGTCCTCAGGGACCCCAGATTTTACCGGAAGTAGTCAAAATTTTGGTATCAGAAGAAATTGTTCTCATTTACCCTCTGAAATCTTAGGGCTAAAGGATGTTTGTTTTGGATGTTATGAGCGAAAATATTATTTTGGTCGACCAATAATAATTTTACACAGTACTCTATGGATATTACAAAATCACATTTTAGCTCTAACTTAAAACGGGTTAAATATCGGCGCGAAACTTTAAAGATGGGTTTGGGGTGAATTCCATTCTACCAAGATGAACAATTTATAGACTTAAATCGGGCCATCCCCCTCTAAATGTCCAATGGAACATTCGTTCGGATTCCGGAATGTAGCGTAAATTAGGTTGTGTTCTGTTCTAAAAAGTATGTTTTGTGTTTTTTTTTTTCGAAAATGTATTGAGCTCAATAAAGCCAGTTCCTCTTTGATTGCAATACTGGACATGGATCTCAAATGTATGTAGGGTTAACTCAACTTGTGAACTTAAAGTCTAGTTTTAAATAGCTAGATCAGAAGTACAGATATATATTATTTAAAAAATAAACTAAGAGTTTATAATGACTAATAATTAAACATTTGTTGCTGCTAAAATAACAAAGGCGAGCTTACGAATTACAGGCGACGGTGTAGGAACAGGAGGGGGTTCAATGTAAGTACAAAAATCCGGATTTCCCTCGACAGGTATGACGGGTAATAAACTGCAGTAGTCATTCAGATTGACCCCAGCAAAGCCAAAGAACGTTGAGCAGACTGGTGAAGCGGCTATCTCCTCACAGTAATGGCGACATGGACCCTGACCTATTCCTGAAGGACTGGCACTGGGGCATTCGGGTAGGAGCATACCACATAGGAATCCCAGAGCGCGAGGATCACAATTCATTATAAGAGCCAGGTTGTCTCCAATGGCTTTAGCATCATCCTTTGTTGGAAATGCAGGGTTTGGATAAAACGTATCCGAGTATGACAGGACACCACTACAATCCACTGATACAATATCGGAATATCCAACGCATTCATCTGAAATAGCATTGCAATAGTGCAGCATGAGCTAATTTTACTTGTACTGATTTTACACTACCGATAGTGTTATATCATTTAGTACATGTTAAGTTAAATGTGGGTGACCAGATCGACAATCCCCCCCCCCCCAAAAAAAAAAAAAAAAAAAAAAGTTTTTCTCATTACCCCATTGAATTTAAAATCCAGGAAGAGAATCCTGATGATTTTACGAACAGCAACCTCTCAAAATGTGGTCGACCACATTAATAGATAACGTAATGGGCCAATACACCGTTTTTGCTTCCAAATCGCTGGGCCGATTTAACTCAAAATTCGAAATCGGATTCTTTTTGTGATGTTACCATGTGAGAAAGAAAACATGTGAACGAAAACATGTGTGATTGGGTCACTCACCTTCAAAGATTTTCAAACACGAACATACCTACAAATATGTTTAAAAAACGAAATATATTGGCACTACATTAAGTTAAAAATAAATAAAATGTCCTCAGAGTGATCAGATGTATGTGTACTTGAATATCACAAAAGTGGTTCTTAAATTAATTTTCCAAATTAAGTTACAAAATATAAATAATGGCTATTAGTATGCCAATATTAACTTACAAGTGCATCCGTCTTCATCGGAATTGTCCTCGCAATTTGGATACCCATTACAAAGATCTGTGGCTTCACTGAGTTCACATGTAGCTTTAATTTTAAAGAATTAACAAATATCAATAAAAAAAAAATACACATTTCTGAAAATCGAAAATATGACTTGACTTTCGTCCAATATCTGTCGATTTTGAAAAAGGTAATAGACGACAGTGCTCATGGAAAAACTGCACATAACTGCAAAAGCGTGCACTGAGAGCAGTGAGCAACAGTGATTACAGAAGTGCATCTAATCCTTTGTTTGTTAAATATAACCAACTAAAAATAATGGATTTGTGTAAACATAATATTGGAACATTCATGTACAAAACAGCAACAACCAGTTGCCCTCCACATTTGACAACATGTTTGTAACAAATGCTAAAAATCACACTTATTCTACAAGACATGCAACAGATTTTCAAATACCTAATATTAAACTTGGATTTAGTGGTAAATCTATATCTTACATTGGGGTTAAACAATGGAATAACATTCCATCAAATGTTAAAAACTCAAAAAATACTCATTCGTTTAAATTTAATTATAAAAAGTCACTCATTTCTAACTACAAATTAATAGAAACAGAGTCTGGGACTTGACAGGCCTTTATTCGGCTTACTTTCAAGTACTCTTCCACTTCATTATATTTCATGTATACAAAATATTATATATCATATTGTATGTAATATGTTTATACCGATGTATGATTGTGGATAAATAAATATGTTATGTTATGTTATGCTCTTTTTATTAAACAATTATTAAGGCTTTATAAATTTTTATTAATAAAATTATTAAGGCTTTTAAAAAAGCCTTTTTCATTGAAATTGGACTCCAGACTCACTAAGGTTCAATTCAGTAGAGAAAATTAAAACAACAATGTTAACATTTTTTTTATGTTTCAAAGTCTGGTGCAAGTGGTTTTTCATTTTTCGGCGCGAGAATTCGGTGCGCATCTTAAAAATCGGTTTGGGGGCCACCATTTTGAATCAGTACAACCGATTTTTTTTCCTGTTATGTGGTCGTGTTCCATAGTTTTGCCAAAAAAAATCCAACGGCAAAGTGGTTTTCAGGGGGGTTTTTCAGGTTGTTATAGCCGAGGTCACTCAGGCGACCCCGGCAAAAATGACGAATAGCATGCTTACGGATTATAGGTGATGGTGTAGGAACAGGAGGGGGCTCAATGTAAGTACAATAATCCGGATTTCCCTCGACAGGTATGACCGGTAGTAAACTGCAGTAGTCATTCAGATTGACCCCAGCAAAGCCAAAGAACGTTGAGCAGACTGGTGAAGCGGCTATCTCCTCACAGTAATGCCGACATGGACCCTGACCTATTCCTGAAGGACTGGCACTGGGACATTCGGGTAGGAGCATACCACATAGGAATCCCAGAGCGCGAGGATCACAGCCTTTTATGAGGCTCAAATTGGCTCCGATTGTCGTAGCTTCTTCTTTTGTTGCGAATGCAGGGTTTGGGTAAAACGTCTTGGTGTAGGACAACACTGCACTGCAATCCTCCGATACAATGTCACCGTAGTCTATGCATTCAACTAGAAAACACACAAAAGAAAAAAAAATGAAATATACAAAGGCACAACAAAACAATATAAGCAAGTGAAGAGCCATTTCGTGTAGTTTGTTATGAGGTTAATAACTCGAATGTTTTTTTTTTCTCCTGATTTCCCATATTCCCCATTCCTTGAACTGTTAATTTGGCATTTTTTGCTGATGATTGCAAATGTCTTACAACCAGCTGTAGAGAACAAAAATGAGACACAAATTTATTTTGCCTTGTTCCTTATGTTAGGGTCGTATTAATATCGTAATTTTAAAGCGGACTGAATAAAGAAACGAGAAGAGGAGCAATTGAGTGCCGCTTATTTTTGCTTTCGATAAAAAGACGTTTCCCGATTGCAACGCCCTAGACAAGCTGTTTATCACTAATCTCGCTTACATTCACATCCCAATTCAGTCGGAGGCATCCGTACAGTCGGGGATACCTGACAAAACGGTCTGGCCATGACGCACTCTCCTTATCACACGCATTTCATCTAGCTGCAGGTTTTGTTGTTACGCTACAAAAGAGAAGAAGATTATTACTAATTTGCGCACTTGATACTTTGAGGTGAATATGTGCATGTTCTTACCATGTAGATACGCAACTGGAAAAGCCAACATAACACTATACATTCCTTGGACTACTGGGAAGTATTTGATTCAAAAGATTGTCTGAACAGTGTGGTTTTACCAAAACCTTTTGAAAAAACTTGAAAATTACACTAAGCTATCTTGAAATAAGTTTGGAATTTCGAAGTATGACCCTGCACAGTCTGAATCGCTACATTCCTCTCAACATCTCAAACTGGCAGGAAATCACCATTGCCACTATCCTATGGCCTAACCAAGCTTATGGTCCTGACCATGTTTTAGGGCAGAATCGCAACGTGCTGTCTTCATTGGATTAATTTCATAGGGCGGCTATTCAATCAAATTTCTTTACGGGTGTCAATTTCGTACTTTTGATACTTTCATTTTTAAATCGTAAGGATGTAATATGGGCTAAATAAAATGCTGGGACTTAAGAACGAATGAAACCAGGACATTTGGTATACAAAACGGCGCCTATGGACGGACACGATTCGAACATGCATGATACTGAATCATTATTTCTTGCCAGAATCTGAACTTACTTGCCAGACTGGAACAAACAACTAAAGTAATCGAATTGAATTCACCAATTATCCTTTTGATTTTATTTCTATTAAATCTGTTGATTCTTCTGCAACAAAGATTTTCCTACGCACAATGTTCACCTTGACCCTTTATACTTGATGGGCGTATGGCGCTTGACCACTAGATGAGTTTTTCGGCATCTTGACACCAAAGGTCAAAGGTTAATTTCAGCATGGCATTAAATGTTAAAATGTTTAGCCCCCTATAGTTGGAAAGCGACTGCGAGCTCAGCGGAAGGCGGTCAATAAATCCCACTTTTAGACGTCGCCATTAATGTAACATAAAAGCCAAATCTTGTGATGAAAAATTCTGAAAATTGTTTTATGTTGTCAAGGAATAGTCCCTTATTCCAAAACGTTGGAGTTGAAGAATCAACTCCACTGTAAGGGTTATTTCTGATTCTGATTTCTGACACCCATGACCAACTCACATCTCAACACCCAAAGTGGTTTGTGGTTTACACTCCGTATTGCTGTAATTTCTTTTGACATTTTGAGTGAGTTGCTTTATTGAATGAGCCTTGGTCACTATCGTCTGGCGAGCTCTGTTATACCAACTTCTCAGGCTTATAAGGGGGTCAAAGGTCAAAATAATAAACTATATTGTTTAAATGATACTTGTTACAATACCACCACGACGGCATCTATAAATGCTTTAAAAGGTAAATTGTGAGGTTACAATGTTTTCATGGAATGCGAAAAAAATGCATCTATTATCCTTTTTATTTGGGGTATGCTTAGGATTGCTCATTAGTACTTTTACATGGCCTCATGTTTTTGATCGTGTTTTTTTTTTTTTCTGATACACTTCGTAGGGCCTAACTTCAATGTTTATTGCGGATTTATTGAGATAGTCCTGACAGACATTGGGTAGGTCTTAAGGCAAGTGAATCCTAAAACAAAGCAAGCTTGCATGCAGGGGAAAACATAAGTGACTTCTCAGAATTTCAAAGGACAACAAAAAATATACATGGCGCAAACACAAATGAAGCGGACACAGGTTTTAGCGCTATGTACAACGACGATTTCTTTAAAAATTTGGCTTTTTTTCAGGATTCGTAGTATCTTCAAAGATTGGGCATTCTTTTATATTTCCTACCCCAATACCGAAAGAGTATGAGACCAAATATATGACCCCATTGTGCCTTAACAAATCATAGCCTTCTCTAACACAATTACGTTCACAGACCAGACATCTACAGTAAACCAATCATTGCATGGACCACAAGCAAATGACCCAATGTTATTGGTACATAAAGCGTTTTCACTACAGTTAGTGTCCCACGGTCGCATCGTTGATATCTAATGACAATGTATACGAAAACATGTTTTAAAAAATGTATATCACCACCTCGCTCACAAACAACCAACAAACAAACAAAACAAGAAAATCCCCAAACACTAATTCTAACCAAGTTTCAGACCATGTCCTGTCATACAATAGTTGGTGGGTTTCTGTTTCCACAACAGTGTAGTTCTATTTTCTGTTTCTGATCATGAAAGCGAGGTGGTGTCCCAATAATGGAGCGGTTGTTGATTCAGCCTACCCAAAACATGGGGCTTTGTTTTGACCTTTTACATCTGGGTCGAGATAGCCAAAAAGAATGGGGAATTGTTAAAAAAAAAAAAAAAAAAAAAAAAAAAAAAAAAAACCATAAAAAAGTAAAACAATTGGCAAGAGGAAAGGCGGGGGAAGCACAATTACTTGCTAAATTACTTCTCGTTAGGGCTGGCTTTCGTGGTCTATATGGAGAAGCTTGAAAACTTGAATTCACAGACTAAGAACTAATAGACAGTTACTTTCCGAAAGTCTAAGAGCGTCCAAAAGAGTTTCATAACACATAACTTTCTTTAGTAGAAAAACTGTCCGGTGAAAATTGCAATTAGTCAATGGCTATCTCCCCAAGTAAATGATATCTTACCCACGCCATAAAAACAAACTAATGGTACTGGTACTCCCTGAAACTACCATGAGGACTGATCAACTGATGAGACAGTGAATATATTGATGATGAAGAAATTAAAATAATTTTAAATATCGATCTGCACGACTCAAAAACAGACCAAATTTTCTTCTGGTTATTATGGATTAAAATCTTACTTGAAAATGTCTGTTGATAAAACAATCTGTAGAAATCATTGGTGTTTTAAACAAACTTAAACATTTCATAACCAGACTAAATACTTTATTCTTATATTGTACTCTCATCGACCTTATTTAACAGGATACGCATCGATTGCATAATCCGAAATCATCGAAAAAATCATCAAAATTTGTATTTTGTGGTATTTTATGCTACGTGATGGCTGTGCAAACATACCCTGTGCAAGTGGTTGGCCGTGACATCCCTGTATTAAGACACGACAGTACTTTTGTTTGATTCTGTATTTTCTATACGTTCGTATCAAAATTCCGAACTGAGTAAATAAAAAAACTTTCACTGTGGATTCCAATATTTATAATCGTAATATTTTTACACCTATCATTCTGACCTCAAACACCAAAAAATATTTATCATTGTTTATTCTGTACTGGTGTAAACCCCAGCCAGTTAATTATAGTGTAGTTTTGAGATTCATCGCTGTATGGCCTTTGCGGGAGACGGTATGGCATATAAATTCCCTCAAATGCCTCATTGTTTTCACTATTTGGTGTTTTTTTTAAGTAGTTATATGGATTGTGTTATCTTCTCTTTGATGTAATAAGGTTTAAACAATACATTTCCACATTTTATTTCTCTTGCATTATCGCTGCTCATGTTATCAAGGCCTACTCTTTTCCTGATTGAAGTTTAGCAATACCGCAATTTACCCATGTTGAAGGGCGAGTGGGAAACCAAGTATCCACTAACCCCTTATGGTCTAGTTTGATCATCCTCAACTTCCTGCCGCACTTGCCATTTAAACTCAGTTGGTAGGCCAATTGGTTGGGTGTGAACCATTTTGTCTGCTGTGGATTTCTGTTGGATACCCTCGGAGCTCTCGGATGGCAGACCATGCTTTTCCCGCTGCCATGGGTCCCACCGTGGCTTCAATAAAGTTGCCAGGTATTTATGATCTTTTCCTGGGAGATCTTCTCCGAAACTTCCTCACCTTTAGCATGTTATGTTTTCAGCCGAAAAGATCAGCTTTCAAACCTGGTGATATACTCTTGATATTCTCTACACATTCCTTGGAGAGGCCTGGTATATATTCCTTCCTACCGCCTCGTTGTTATGAATTCCAGCAGTCCCTTTTTCCTTGTTGGGGCACATTTGTCATAGCTTATGGTATTCTGGTAAAGTTTATATGTTTTTACTAACAATAACTAGATCAGGGTTGTAACCTACTCTTCACAAGGGTCGCTATGAAATGAGGTGTCAGCTTAGAGCGTGGGAGGAGACTTAGATACTGTTGATGTCTATCCATTCGTCGACAGCTTGACCCTCTTTGTTAGTTTCATTGTAGCCCCATGGGTACTATAGGCTGTTGAAATCGCCTTTACTTATGGAATTTTTAATTGGGAATATCATGCAAAACGTACTTAGATAAACTATAAAGCTTCGAAAAGTGCAGTAAGAATAATAGCAATAGCCATTACTGAACATACTGCACCGTATACAGAGGCAACAACCTAATTATTTGAATTTTTAGTTGCATTTTCCTATTTCCTAAACTGTGTCAGACCTAGGATTTACTGCTGATATGCGAACCTTCAACTCGTTCCGCGTAATGCCAGGTATCTGTTTGTGCTTACTTTGATACCATTGGAAAGATAAGGGCCACAATCAAGTGTCTTTGATATTCCTGCCTCATAGGCGTGTTTCTCTTTCGTAGGGTGTTTTGTTACCACCACAGCCCACCCCCTACCTCCATCACTAATTGGATCACCCTGTACTCTACTTATAGCCCGGTGGGTGTTTGTTTTTGTATGAAAAGGAGCGTAAAACTGTCAATGACAATTACATACAAATCCTTGGCACCAAGAAAAAGGGGGGGTTGAAGGGGGACAAAAACAAAAACTAGAAGGGGGTTGTATTAAAAGACACGACAGTACTTTTGTTTGATTCTGTATTTTCTATACGTGCGTATCAAATTCCGACATGAATAAATAAAAAAAACTTTCACTGTGGATCTCCAATATTTATAATCGAATATTGTGCACACTGAACCTTCTGACCTCAACACCAAAACTATTTATCATTGTTTATTTGTACTAGGTGATAAACAACAGCCAGTTATTTAGTGTAGATTTTTGAGATTCATCGCTGTATGTCCCTTTGCGGGAGACGGTATGGCATTTTCCCCTCAAATGCCTCATTTTATTCACTATTTGGTGTTTTTTTTAAAGTGTTAAATGGATTGTATACTTCTCTTGATGTATAGGTTAAAGCAATACATTTCCACCATTTTACTATTCTCTTGCAATTATCGCGCTCAGGTTATCAGGGCCGAGTTGTAATCCTGATTGAAGTTTAGCAATACCGGATTTCCATGTTGAAGTGGCAGTGAAACCAGGTCGCCCCCCACTAAACCTCTTATGGTCTAGTCTGATCTTCCCAATCAAGCTTCTGCCGCACTTGCCCATTTAAAGGCATTGGTGGGCAATTGGTTGGGTGGACATTGCATGCTGTGGAGGTTCTGTTGGACCCATCGGAGCTTTCGGATGGCATCCATGCTTTCCGCTGCCATGGGTCACACCGGTGGATTCAATTAAATATGACCAGGTTTTGATCTTTTCCTGGTAGATCTTCTCCGAAACTTTCTCCCTTTAGCAGTTTGTTTTCAGCCGACAAGGATCAGCTTCAAACATGGTATATATCTCTTGATCTTCTCTAGCACATTCCTTGGAGATGCCAGGTACTATCCCGTCACTACAGCCACTGGGTATGAATCTCCAGGCAGTCTTGTTCACTTGTTGGGCAAATTTGTCATAGTTATGGTAGTCTGGTAAGTTAGGGATGTTTTTACTAACAATAGCTAGATCAGGGTTGTAACCTCTCTTCCAACGGGCGCTATGAAATGAGGGTGGCAGCTTAGAGTCGTGAAGGAGACGTAGCTGTTGACTGTCTATCCATTCTTCGACAGCTTGTCCATCTTTGTTAGTTTCATTGTAGCCCCATTGGGTACTATGGCTGTTGAAATCGCCTTTAATTATGGAATTTTAATAATGGGAATATAATGCAAAACGTACTTAGATAAACTAATAAAGCTTCGAAAAAGGGCAGTAAGAATAATATCAAATAGCCATTACAGAAGCCATACTGCACCCGTATAAGAGGCAAAAACCTAATTTATTTGAATTTTTAGTTGAATTTTCCTTATTCTAAACTGTGTAAGACTAGATTTACTGCTGATATGCGAACCTTATAACATCGTTCCGACGTAATGCCAGGTATCTTTGTGCTTACTTTGATACCATTGGAAAGAGGAGGGCCACAATCAAGTGTCTGTGATATTCCTGCCTCATAGGCGTGTTCTCTTTCGGAGGGGTTTTGTTACCACCAATCATCCCACCCCCCTACCTCCATCACTTTGGAATTGCCCACCTTTACCTACCTAAATCCCGGTGGGTGTTTGTTTTTGTATGAAAAGGAGCGTAAAATGTCAAATGACAACTACATCAAATCACTTGGCACCAGAAAAAAAGGGGGGGGGGGGGGTTGAAGGGTGCAAGAACAAAAACAAAAACTAGAAGGGGACCACCACCGCCTTCGGTAGACAAGGGTTAACATTTTGTCTATTAGACAGTGTGAAAAAGAATATGGTTTAATTTATTTGTATATACCTAGCTGCCGCAGCCGAGATGCTGTTCACCATGTAGCGCCAAATTTCCCTGTGCATCATTAAGTTGGGGATGTCAGATGGATCCTGCTGGATGTCTCGAGTAATCACATCAATGTATATAGTTAAAGAGCGACACCACTGCTTGGGCATGGTAAAATCCAACATGTGATGTCTCAGACTAGTTGATCAATCGCTCAGCGTTGAGCAACAGAAAATGAAATACGAGGGATATCTCCATATTTCTGTGCTTTGGTCATATGCTCACGCCAGGATATGTTTTGTACTTGCATAAGAAGCCTGGTGTAGGTGCCATCCAGTCTATCCTGTTGCTCTGTCTTCATGGTCCAGGTCGCAAGGCCATATAACAGGATACTGCTACACAGGATCTGAAGAACTTCAACTTGCAGGCATTCCAAGCTTGTCCTTTGCGTGACAGGAAGTCTTTCTTGCTGTCGGCAACACATGACCCTAGGTACTTGAAGACCTTGACCTCTTTGAGTTGGTTACTGTCTGTAGTGCAGATAGGTTATGATTCTCTTCTTATTGACGTCATATATTCCCTCTTCTTTATGCATTTAGATGGAGGCGACTTTTGTCTGCAGCATTCCAAGTGATTTTATAGATCCCCTTTATAGCTCTGTGTGCACCACATATCATGATCGGCTTTAGCTGTCTAGAACGCTTGGGATATGATGGTAGATTGTAATGTTGATATTTCTCGTGTTATACTTATGAATATCAGAGCGTCTGGTAAGAAGCCTTGAAATATCTAGTAATTGGTTGATAGAGTATTTATAAATACACCAAGCTCTACTTTGTATAACACCTGCTATATTTAAGGCTTATGGGAAATGATTTAGTTACAGAGAAATTAGTGCTATAATATTTGATTTACTACGGCGCATTCTCTACCGTCTCCCTCAAAGGCCCATATTACAGGTACACGTGTAGCTCGCGTACAGTATTGACTACAATAGCTCATTGTGACAGTTGTTAGTCCCGTCAGAACATTCATCAATATCTAGAGAATAAAAGGTATGGCAGTGTGAAAATAACTTGTCCTTATACACCCGATTGAATCGGTTGATATATCCATGCGACATAATTATTGTGCAAAAGTACAGCTGTTTTGGTATCTGAAACATACGGTGTCCATTAATAAAATTAATTTGACTGGGTGAGAGATGTATTTGTGTTGACTGATTACTGGAGTATATGTTCAAAGAAATTCCTTCAAACAAAGCCTGGAAAGGCATCCATATACAGGAACTATTCAACTCAAATTCAAAAATTTTTTATTCGTATTTGTTCTTTCTAATGATCATTTCCAGAGTTGCAATATCCTTTCCAATTGTGTAAACCATTGCATTGAACATTCTTTAATAAATGCAAATTCATTCCCTATGATATAATCACAAACCGAGGAATTTATTCCTATCCTGTTTTAATATAAGTGTTTCATGTTAAAAAGAAATGAAGTTGGTTCAATACTAATTATGAATGAACGGCAGCTAATACACACTAAGTTTGGGATACCTGAGCACAATCATATCCATCTCCAACAAATCACTTGATGACATGCGCACATAAAACTGCCGGCTGTGTTGGTACAAGATGCGTCACTGTGGCAAATGTGAGTCCCCACATCACATTACATTAATATCTTCAAAAATCAGAACCTTATTTTTCCTAATAACAACCAACAATCGCAATTCTCATTAAAAAGAATGGCAATACAAAATGTATTTTGGGTCAACTCCAACGAGCCCTCTCTTAGATTTTTATTTTCTTATTTTGACCAAAACCCGTAAAATATTTCGTTTGTGTAATAGCCAAAATTCAAATTGTCCTCTACTTTTGTACACCAAACTAATTTCCCCAATTTTTGCCGAGGTCGCCATATATTATGACGTTTATAGTAAGCATGGTTTTTAGCATGGTATCACTGGATAGAGGAGATCCATGGCTATCCAATGACCAAAGTCATACAAGGTTCGGTATCGAATCATGGGGTTGCAACACCGCCAGTTAGACTTGTTACAAAATAGCCTGGTTTAGACTAACGTATAATCCATTAAACACAAGATAAAAACACTATAAACGGATTGAATACCAAAACCGTCGGTAACGGGGGCTTAACTGTGATATGCACGAATGAAAACGTAGGTACTATTATAATAAATTTCAGTTTTTAAAAAATTCTAAATGTTTTAAATTTTATCTTTCATAGCTATATTATAGGTCATATTAGGTTTCAGGCATAGACGTTACATAATGAATGTTTAGATTCGTTGCCATCGACTGCATGGCTGGAAAATCTGACGAGTAGCAACAATACGGCCACCAGTTTGAGATGCCCTGTTTGGACATTCACGTGGCAAGTTTAATTCACGCTGAAATAATTTAAAAGATCACCTACCTACACATATCCTGCCGTCGCCTTCATATCCAGAATTACATGTACACATAAAACTACCATCAGTATTACTACACGTAGCATCAGAGTGGCAATTATGCGTCATATCATCACATTCATTTTTATCTGTGTACAGATTCAATTATGGTAAAAGGAATTTTGAAAATAATCTAACATGTTTCATAAGTTATAGAATAAATGTGTATTTTCCCCATGTAAATATTATAAAACACAAGGAAAAAACACTGTCGTGCTGGTTGGATGACGTTTACTGTTTTAGTTTGGCTTATTATATTCGACGAAACGAAGCAGGCTCAGTGCGCCCATTGGATTACACGCTTTATTCCGTCAGAGAATAAAATGAATGATAACGGAATAAAGCGTGTAATCCAATGGGTGCACTGAGCCTGTGTCGTTTCGTTTCGTCGAATACGCCTTTTAGTTTCTCCTCGTATGTTACAAAATAATTATGGTAAATACAGAAACAAACGGCAATACACCTACAATTGCTTACTTTTCGGCCTACTTTAATTAAATTTGATACATGTTAAACATCAAATGGATACGTTATCATATTATACTTTCAGCAAACAAGTAATCGAAATATGTAAAGGCATGATACTTTACCAATACAATTATGTCCATCTCCTTCGTAGCCAATATTGCAACTACATTCAAAATTCCCGTCGGTATTGGTGCAAATAGCATTACTGTGACAAGTGTGTGTACCAACTATGCATTCATTGATATCTGACAGACAAAGTGGTGACGAATGGTGAAGATTAGTACATTCATGTTAGTCAGGAGGAATTGTGGGTACATGATGGAAATGGAGTACAGACTTTTTCTATTGATCGATTTTTGTCAATGATGACCTAAGCTAATAATTTCTGGAGGGTGTGGAAATTTCGTGCAGTGGCATTTTCTAGAAATCCAATATGGCCGCTATCACTCTCAAATTCATTCAAATGGCCATAATTTTATGCACTAGATCCCGGTTTAAAGCAGGAGGAATCTTTTGGACCGGATATTGACACGATTTGATCACAACATTACCATCACATCCAATATGGCCATCCTAAAAACCCAATATGCCCTGAAATCATTCAAGTGACCATAACTCATAGAGGCATAATTCTGCGCTCTATACCCCGTAGGCACTCATATATGGCATTTCAAGTGTGTTAACAAGCTTACCAATCAAGATGGAAGCCAATATGGCTGCCTTTTAAGATCTTTAAAACCTACGAATTGTCATATAGGCATAATATACTGGCCATTATTTTGGATTTTAAGTTTGTTGTCAAAACAAATATACCAGATACGAGTTATTAATGCTCAAAGACATACATCTCATACTTTAAACTTTAATAATCATTTTGGGTGTTTTAATTAAATACAATACAGATTTATCGTAATTTATAGGTTTTAAAGAAGGTAAAAAGGCAGCCACATTGGCCCCAATCTTAACATTTTTGCATGTTAAAGAAACAGAAATTCCAGATAAGAATGTCAAATGGTCAAATACTTATCCCATACCTTAATTTACACCTTTATAATAATAATTAGTTGATGTAACTACATATAATACACATATAATGTAGGTTTGACTATTTTTAAAGGCGGCTGTATTGGCTGCCATCTTGAATTTTGAAAATGTCCATTACAGAAAAATGCCAAATAAATAGGGGTTTATAGTGATCAAATACATGTATCTCATAAGTAATCATAAAGCATGCATATAGACACTGGAATCAAGCCTCCAAACTGCAAAATGTGCAGAACACTTGACGTGTCCGGATGCGTTGGAAATGCATTCTAGAGGTGTTAAAGTAACACTTGCAGAGTGTGATCAATTGTAACAGATTTTGAACACCTGCAGAACATATTTAGGTGTTCAGCATGTATTCAAGTAGCGTAAATAGGTATAATGGAGGTGTTAAGATCATTTTAATGATTCCGAGAGCATATTTGACTTTTGAGCAGCCATATTGGATTTTTGTGGCAATGTAATGATAATCATTACATTACCAACACTTTCCTCGTGCGTACAAAAAACCCAAAAACAAACCGGGGTATACCAGAGATATTTTTCTCTATCGGAAATACTTAAGGGATTTTTAGTGATTTTGGACATGGTAGCAGCCATATTGGATTTTCAAAAATGCCACTGTAACAAATTTTGCACACCCTCCAAAAATTATTGGCTTAGGTCCTAATGAACTAAAATCTATCAATAGAAAAAGTCTGTACTCCATTTTCATCCTTCAGGCTGTGTGCCTAAACTTCCACCTGACTATGTCAATTACAAATCAAAACACTTTCTAAATTAAAGCCAATTTAACATGGTTAGGGAAAGTCTGTATTACACAACATTACACAACAAATAGAAGGCACTCTTAAAGGGGTATGCAAACACTTCCCCAGGGGCGGCTCTATTTTTTGCAGAGCACAGGGCGCTGGGCGTCATATAGAGCACCGGGCGCACTGTAGATATATAAAATTGACTTTTTTACGCATAGGGCGCCCTTTAAATTTCTAAGAATGACGCTACATGGCGTCGGGCGCCGTGTAGATCTAGATTTGTGGGGGCCCAGTGGACGCAGTATTTTTTTTTTTTTTTTTTTTAAGGGATTTTTAGTGATTTTGGACATGGTAGCAGCCATATTGGATTTTCAAAAATGCCACTGTAACAAATTTTGCACACCCTCCAAAAATTATTGGCTTAGGTCCTAATGAACTAAAATCTATCAATAGAAAAAGTCTGTACTCCATTTTCATCCTTCAGGCTGTGTGCCTAAACTTCCACCTGACTATGTCAATTACAAATCAAAACACTTTCTAAATTAAAGCCAATTTAACATGGTTAGGGAAAGTCTGTATTACACAACATTAAACAACAAATAGAAGGTATTACACAACAAATAGAAGGCACTCTTAAAGGGGTATGCAAACACTTCCCTGTAGGATGACTTGAAGGTGGAAAGTAGCAAGGACGTACATTTGCTTTGCAAGCGATGAAAATGTACAAAGTACTACAGAGATGCATACTAACCATTGCAACTCCTGCCATCGCCTTCGTATCCGGCATTACACATGCATGTAAAGCTTCCTTTTGTGTTGGCACACATTCCGTTAGATGACAGTTATCAGTTCCTCTCTCGCACTCGTTTACGTCTTTAGTGTTAATTGGCAGTCAGAAAATAAATAAATAAACAAAAATAAATAAAATATTGTTAAAATAATGATCCCTTTGTATAATAACATGTCTAATAATGCGAAATTCAATTCTAAATACAGTCTATTTATGAAACTGTTATAATGGGTTGGATATTGATGTGAGGGTATCAATCAATCAATCAATCAATTTATTTGAACTTCATCATCACAGCAGTACACGAAAAGAAACATGCAATACAGAGTAAAATTCAATATGATAAAGTAATGTACAAACAGCAAATATTTAACAAGCATTGCATAATAGTAAATAAGGTGAAATAAGGGTTCACGCCTTGGCTATGTGGCGACTAGGCCTTCGTTGCCATTACAAAACATATTGTGGCCATGGTTCAAAGTTACTGCACAGAATCTGCTTACTGGAAACTGATGAATTCAGTTCTTACACCGAGCTCTTACATAATGGTATGTTAATGATAAACTACTAGTGGCGCGGTTGGCCGGGATGTCAAGGAACTCGTAATACACTTTGCGCAGGGGTCAGGCTTTGTGCTAATCACTTGTAGAAGATTGGATAGCCAATCTTTTTGGCTTATGAGGAATTATTTTAATGGCCACGGGTAAAAATTTCAGATCGCGTGTGGTCCAGTGGATAGAGCATTCGGCTCGTGATCCAAAGGTCGTGGGTTCGCGTCCACATGTCGCCAACGCGTTGTGTCCCTGATTACCTCACTCCACCCAGGTGCCAAATGGGGAGTTGCTAGGGATATTGAGCGCCTCCCAAAGGTATACGTATGCCTTGGGTATGTATGTAGCGGTAATAATTGTAAAGCGGTTTGATACACGTGAAAGGCGCTATATAAATACTACAATTATTATTATAAATAAACCTTTTTATACTGTGGCCATTAAAATAAATCATCATACCCTCTCACGGTGAATGGACAGACCCAAAACTCATTTTTAAATCTATTCCAATGATTTCAGGTATTTTATATCATCATGCGTGCACATGATCGTCAGTTTGGGTTACGACTGTCTAAATGTTGTAAATGGGCATTAACAGTTGGGTGCTTGCTGGATTTAAATTTCAAAAATGGTGGATCTTGATGCCAGGAAGTTTACCGAACAGTAACATCCAAATAAGTAGAACTTATTTCAAAGTGGTTTGAAAGTTATGATGTTTACACGTTAACTTCACGAGCAATGTTACTACACAGTTACACAACTACTAAGTCAAAACGGTGGCCTTGTAGATGAGGCTATTTGGGTACTGTACTGAAACAAATGATGCGTGCAGCACTCAATGGAGAACACAATAGCTAGATGGGCGGTGGGACACTTAGTCACGCGGACATGACACTGTATTTCATGACACCGGCACCACGGATGCAGTTTTTGTTGCATAAATTTGATGTGGTCACTGACGGTAATTGCAAAATAATCAGCAACCTTTTCCTAAAGGACTTTATAATTTTTTACATTGTTCTGTAACTGTGGCATATCTACCAAAAAGCCACTTTAATGTTGCAAACATATAGCCGAATTTGTTGGGTATGCTTGTTGTTGTATTACTTGCCTGTACACATTTGCCGTCCGTCGCCTTCAAAGCCCATGTTACAGGCACAGTTAAAACTACCTTCGCTATTAGTACACTTAGCGTCAGTATGACAATCGTGAGTTCCCACCGCACACTCGTTGATATCGACAAAAATAAACGTTGTGGATCATTCTTTAATTATGATTAAGTAGAATGTATATATTTATTTAAAGGCCGACTAAGACATTTTCCGAGGGTTACGTCCTTAATTTTCTAACAAATCACATTTTTGAATGTTCATAATGCTTATCCGCCGACTAATCACTATGCCTTTCACATAGAAATCACATAGAATTTTGAAGTTAAATTCTGGATCTGTGAATTGTATTATTCACAATATCCTAGGGTACTCTTATAGCAAATTTTATTTATACCGATGACACATGTGATCCAGCGGATACGATTGCCGACTCAAGACGCAAAGGCTGTTGGTTCGAGCCCGTTGCGGCCAACATTATGCACTTGGTCAAGGCACTTCATCTCGCTTGCCTCGTCGACCCAAGCGATATTCGGGTAGCTGTTATGGGGGATATTACACCTAAGTGCTGATAGGATTGTACGCTTAGCCAGCTACCGGCCTGAATAAAGCGAAATAATTGTGACGATTTTCTAACGGGTGCAATACGGAGCAGCGCTGTGATTGTAGGCCTATATAAATGGCGCTTTATAAAATCCAATATAATATTATTATTGTTTCCCACGCCAAAACGAAAAATCCCATATCATCTCAAACTTTGAAACTGAGCAGTTTACGTGACTCTCTTTTAATTTTATTTGGCCGTTTTAATTAATACACCAAGAATATATTTGTAAATCTCTGAGTCCGCCTTTAAGATGATCAATTTATACTCTGTGATTTTGCTGCTATGTTATAGAAAAGCTGATCAATACCTCGGGAATCTAGTGGTTAAATTGGACCAGATACATTTGAATTTCAATTTTTCCATATCAACCCAAAATCTCAAAATATATCAATACCATGATTATCCTCTAATTCGTATGTTAGTCTTATGTTAACACTTAAGTGACCAAGGTGTTTTCACTCCCGTTGGTGCCCAAGGGGGGGGGGCATGGGCCCCCCCAAGGAATCCACTTTCCCGAGGGAATTTTTGCACGAAATTTATACCACAGTGAAAGGCTCCTAGACAACCCCAAATCAGCAATAAAAAAATGATATCTTTTTATTTTGGGTGCAAAACATGGTTTTCAAACACGGCGAAAATTGGGCAAAAAAAACGCAAAAATTCAAATAGAAGCCTGCAACTTACATCAAAAATTATTTGCAAACTTTATTTTAATGTTGAAATAACTATTCTCTAGAAGACCCAAATTACTTATATTTAACACAAAACCAGCAGTTTTAGGGAATCCTGTATTTTTTACGGGTGTTGCAAAATACACGTCATTTTCCCATAGAGTTTGTACAGTAACGGTTTGGCAACGTACATGATGAAATTGTTTGTTTTCAGCACATAAAGGGTTAATTATTTTTAATGTTACTAATAATTGTTTACTTTACTGTATGTGTGAACTATACAGCAAAAAAAAATTGCTTTGTTCTCGGTTTCCTTATTCTTATTTTTACAATATTCTCAAATGACTTCCTTGAGTGCCCAGGGGGGGGGTTTCCAATTGGACCCCCAACTAATTAACTCATTACAGGCTTGGCCGATTGTATTATTTTTTGGTATGAAAAGAAGCGCATTTAAAAGTTCAGACATTAACAAAAAATTCGTTCGGCGCAAAAATCACACGCGTAAAGTTGCCAGCGCGAAAACAAATTATTGGGGTCCCTATGAACCCCCCCCCCCCTTGGTCACTTAAGTGTTAATATGATGATGTACCACTTACCTATGCAGAAATTAAGTCCATTGCCTTCATATCCGTTATTACATGAGCATGCGAAGCTGCCTTCTGTGTTGCTACACGTGGCCATAGCGTGGCAATTATGGCTACCCATAATACACTCGTCAATGTCTAATGGAAACAGGAATTGTAACCAGTGATGAAGTATAACAAAACCATTTCAATCCCTTTCGTGGTATTCTTTTTTTTTTTTTTTTTTTTTGGGGGGGGGGGGGGGGGGGGGGGGGGGTTCCATGGGACCCCCACTAATTAACTCATTAAAGGCCTGGCCGATTTTAATTATTTTGGTATGAAAAGAAGCGCATTTAAAAGTCAGACAATTACAAAAAATTCGGCGCAAAAATCACACGCGTAAAGTGGCCAGCGCGAAAACAAATTTTGGGGGTCCCTATGAACCCCCCCCCCTTGGTCACTTAAGTGTTAATATGATGATGTACCACTTACCTATGCAGAAATTAAGTCCATTGCCTTCATATCCGTTATTACATGAGCATGCGAAGCTGCCTTCTGTGTTGCTACACGTGGCCATAGCGTGGCAATTATGGCTACCCATAATACACTCGTCAATGTCTAATGGAAACAGGAATTGTAACCAGTGATGAAGTATAACAAAACCATTTCAATCCCTTTCGTGGTATTCTTTTTTTTTTTTTTTTTTTTTGGGGGGGGGGGGGGGGGGGGGGGGGGGTTCCATGGGACCCCCACTAATTAACTCATTAAAGGCCTGGCCGATTTTAATTATTTTGGTATGAAAAGAAGCGCATTTAAAAGTCAGACAATTACAAAAAATTCGGCGCAAAAATCACACGCGTAAAGTGGCCAGCGCGAAAACAAATTTTGGGGGTCCCTATGAACCCCCCCCCCTTGGTCACTTAAGTGTTAATATGATGATGTACCACTTACCTATGCAGAAATTAAGTCCATTGCCTTCATATCCGTTATTACATGAGCATGCGAAGCTGCCTTCTGTGTTGCTACACGTGGCCATAGCATGGCAATTATGGCTACCCATAATACACTCGTCAATGTCTAATGGAAACAGGAATTGTAACCAGTGATGAAGTATAACAAAACCATTTCAATCCCTTTCGTGGTATTTTTGTTAGTTGTTCATTAGCCGAAGGAATTCTACCACATGAGCACTGTTTCAGTATATTGTGAACTATTTATTAAATATAACTCACATAAATTCTTCGTTTATAAGTTTCATTTCATAATTGTATTGTAAAAGAACATTAATTTACCCTAAAGATTTACGGCAAATATTTGGGGATATATTTATGGTGGTTTACATAAATGCAAATAACTACAAAAGACAAAATATCTACCCATGCAATTGGAGGAGTGTCCGTCGCCTTCGTATCCTGTATTACAAAAGCATTCATAGCTGCCTCTGGTATTGCTACACATAGCATTTGTATCGCAAGTGTGTGTATTTTGTTCGCACTCATTGATATCTGTGTAACCAAATCATATTAAAATCGGTTTAAAAGATTCCCTTGATACTTCCACTTTATTAATATATTTATTTATTTATAACATTCGACATTGCGCCAGGGAGAACCAAATACTGCAAATGCAGTAATTTTTAAGGGATGCGTCCAAAGCAGCAGGGAAAATATGGGAAAAGTCCGATTTTAGATGTAAGATGAAATCCGAAGTTCTCGGAGAAAACACACAAGAAAAAAATGTTACGTAGAATTGCACAAGTTGCGTAAGGTTAGAACCTCGTAAGAATTAGGTAAAATATTTTACCTGAATTAAGTACATTTTGATCTAAATTAAGCAAAATTTTACATAATTCGGTAAATTATTTACCCAATTATTATTAAAATTCTATGCTTATTTATTTCTATGCAATTTTGTTTATCTGTATAGATTCCTCATATGTTAATAACATATACCGGGTGTCTCAAAAAAAAAGGAAACCCTCAAAGCGCCCTCTATTTCGCGAAGAGAAAAATAAAGCATACATTTTATTACACATCTGAAAAGTGCATTTCGTCAGATTTCTGACACCGAAAAAATCTTTCCAATAGGATGCATATTGACTGAGTTATGGCCGATTGGAAATTTGTACCACTTTTTCATTTTATCCACGGATTGTTACTGTTTGAGTATTCTTTAGACAATACACATTCCCCAAGCTCATTCGTTTGTTTATGGTTTCTTTTGTTTTTGCGACAAAGGTCAGTTATGATATTGAAAAGATTATTTTAAATTATTCGAAATTCCAAGATCTTGCCTCATTCTTCTTTACTGCGCTGCTCTGCCCCCCACTCGGGGAAGTTGGCTGCCTCTAAGACGAATGCAGGCTTGCGTTCTCTTTTCCATTTCAATAATCGACTTCTAATCATGCTTGCCCGTCGGATGCTTGGAAAGGCAGCGGTTATTCTGTTGCGAAGATCCACAGATTTGACTCCGCTAAAATTCGCCCTAGGGGATACATTAAAGAGTGAAGTGTATGTACATGAACCACCAGCAAACTTGCCAGAACGTCGCAATAGAAATAACCGCTGCCTTTACAAGCATCCGACGGACAAGAACGATTAGAAGTCGATTATTGAAATGGAATAGAGAGCGCAAGCCTGCATCCGTCTTCGTGATCTTAGAGGCAGCCAAGTGGGATGGGGGGAGAGCAGCGCAGTAAAGAAGAATGAGGCAAGATCTTGGAATTTCTAATAATTGAACTAACTTTTTCAATATCAGAACTGATCTTTGTCGCAAAAAAACAAAAGAAACCATTAACGAAAGAATGTGCTCGGAGAAGGTGTATTAAGACAGCGTAGACAGTAACAATCCGTGGATAAAATGAAAAAGTGGTACAATTTTTCAATCGGCCATAACTCGTGTCCTTTTGGAAAGATTTTTTCGGTGTCGAAAACCTAAAGAAATGCACTTTTCAGATTTGTATTAATTTGTATGGTTTACTCTTTTCTCTTCGTGAAATAGATGGCGCTTTGAGGGTTTCCTTTTTTTTTTGAGACACCCGGTAGGTCGTTTTTTGAGGGAAAGCCATATCTGATCTGATATTGTATATCGTCGTTTGGTTTTTGGTTTTGGTTTTTGATATAGATTGAATATTTGTTTTTACCGTTCTCATTCTTTAAGTGTATTTTAATGGCGGCACGCCATACCATACTCTTCGCATTACGAAGGAAATACTCATGTACTCATCTTCTCGTTTTCGTGATCAAATTATACAGTTATTTTTGTGTTTTTCAAATTAAGTATTTCAGTAGGAATGTATGAACGAATATGCCATAGATTTCAAAAACACGTGTAAGTTACCTGCACAATTGCGACCATCTCCTTCGTAACCCATGTTGCCATACAAACAAAACTACCCTCGGTGTTGCTGACATATCGTCATTGATGTCATTATGGGTTCCTCAGACATATCCATCTATGGTCTGAATGACAAAAAATAATGTTTCACTGTAGTCAGGGACAGAATTTGCGACCAATTGCACGTCTGTCAAGGTTTGTCAAGTCGCACGCGCGACTGTGATTGGTTTTTGAATGTGTAGTAGGGGCGGGGCATGTTCGCACAAATATGCATTTAAATAACATTCCAAAACATAACCTATTTGAGTCGGGTTTTCGACGCACGGGAGGCGCACAATTCACTTAAGTAAACTTTCTTCTGTTTCATAGCTTAAATGTCACATATTATTCTTTCACGGCCCCGGCCGACATTTTTCGCAACCGTCCATTACGTCAACGCGCAATTGGTCGCCTTATTCTGTCCCCGACTATAAGTCATGAACTTCGAAATAGATTCTTTCTTTCCTTATTCAGAATTTTCACGTTAGCCTCTAACTTTTTAGCTTCATGTTGAACTAGAGGACGTTTTCAAAATGGAAACTAGCAACGTATTAATATAATTATTATAATTCAGTTTCAGATCAACTTCTCAAAAGTGGTTGATGTCTAGTGCAGCTCTAAAGTACGAGCAGTAAAATAATATTACGACGAGACACATGTAAAATAATGTACACATTTCCCTCACCTGAACACATCATTCCATCTCCTTCAAAGCCGACATTACAAATACAATGGTAGCTACCTATGTCATTAGCGCACATGGCGTACACATCGCATGAGTGTGATCCAACATCACATTCGTTGATATCTGTTCAAATAGGAGTGATAACAAATCAGGTCGAAGTTTTATTTTCACAACCGTTTTGATCTACGCATACTGTCGAAGCGTATCTTTCCAAAGATCTGTTTAGATTACATACCGAAATACTACTGCACTAAATTATGTAATTGGAACAAATCAGGTCGCGACGTTTTTATGTTCACAAACGTTTTTATTTAATGAATGATATGATTAATGTTTAGGTCCCAGTCTAACACATTGAATTTAATTTGAATCTCTCGCATTTTTTGATTCAACTATTTCTCTTTTTTTTCTCTGTGGAGAGGAATTTAAGTGTAATAAGCAAAATTGGTTCAAAGCCTCACCTGAACACATCATTCCATCTCCTTCAAAGCCGGTATTACAAGTACAATGGTAGCTACCCATGTCATTAGCGCACATGGCGTTCACATCGCATGAGTGTGATCCAATATCACACTCGTTGATATCTGTTCAAATAAAAAGAATGAAATATCAGGTCGAAGTTTTTATGTCCACAAACACTTTAACACATTATTTAATGATCTGCGCAACCTGTCGAAGAGTATCATTCCGAATGTTTAGATTACATACCGAAATACTACTGCACTAAATTATGTAATTTGAACAAATCAGGTGGCGAAGTGTTTATAATTCCAAACATTTTATTTAAAGAATGAAATAATGATTATGGTTACAGCCTAACACTTTAGGTATAATTTGAACTTCGCATTTTTTCATCTTTTTTGAGGAATTGGTTAAGTATATAAGCAAAGATTGGTTTATAGCCTCACCTGAACACATCATTCCATCTCCTTCAAAGCCGATATTACAAGTACAATGGTAGCTAACCATGTCATTAGTGCACATGGCGTTAACATCGCAAGAGTGCGATCCAACATCACATTCGTTGATATCTGTTCAAATAACAATGTGACCAAATCAGATCGAGGTTTTTAGTCCAAAGATTTATTTAATGAATCTGCGCATTACTCTCGAGCGTATTTATTCAGAAGATCTGTTGGATTGCAAACCAAAACTATGATGTAAATGGAACAAAACTATTCACAGCTTTTGAAAGTCAGCGTATCTGCATGAGGAAGAAAAAAATAATGACGAAAACACATTGTAAAAAAAGTGCACACATTTGAAGATTTTCCTCACCTGAACACATCATTCCATTACTCCTTTCAAAACCGATTATTACAAATACATGGTAGCTACCTATGTCATTAGTGCACATGGCGTTCACAACGCAGGAGTGTGATCCAATATCACACCTCGTTAATAGCTGTTCAAAATAAAAGTGTAACATATCAGTAGAAGTGATTTATGTTCACACTTTATATAATGATCTGCGCAACATGTCGAAGAGAGCATTCCGAAGATCTGTTTTAGATTACATACGAAATACTACTGCACTAAAAATGTAATTTGGAACAAAATCAGGGTCGCGAAGTTTTTGTTTCCAACCATTTTATTTAACAATGAAATAGTGCTATTGGTTCCAGCCTAACGCAATTAGGTTTATAATTTGATCTCCGCATTTCATCTTGTTTCTTTGAGGAATTGTTAATAGATAAGCAAAAATATTGGTTTATAGCTGCACAGGGAACACATCATTCAATTCTCCTTCAAAGCCGATATTACAAGTACAATGGTTAGCTGCCATATGTCATTTGCGCACATGGCGTTTCACATGAGGAGTGTGATCAACATCACATTCGTTGATATCTGTTCAAATAAAAAATTATGAAAAATGAGGCCCGACAAGTTTTTATTCAAAACTTTCATACCATTACTGGTCGAAGCGTCTCATCCGAAGATCTTTTATTTATACCGAAATCCTACTACACTAAATTATGTAATTGGAAACTATCATGGTCGCGAAGTTTTTGTTCACCAAAACGTTTTTATTTAATGGAATGATGATCGTCGTGGTCCGATCTGTGTCGAATCTGATTTTTGGTCAAATTGAGCGTAAATAGTTGATTCTGGGTTGTATTTCATTATTCTTTAATTGTACCCAGAAATATGGTGTAAGTTGAGATTAGTACATCTCCTAACCAAAATAGGCCGCTGTCGAATAACACGCATTTGTATAAACGGGTTTCACAAAGAATCGAATACGTATTCGATAGCTTTGCGTGTCAAAATATCTCAAAGAACACAGATAAATGTGTGAACGAATACGTATTCGCTGAGACAAAGATGTGCTACTTAGTGATTTTTTTAAATCAAAAATCGATAATAGGGCTATCAAGATTTAAGGCACAATCGGTGAAATTTACCTTTCATACTATGATGAGGGATGGGTCCTGTTTGTTAATTGCACATTTAATTTTTGTCGTTTTAAATTATGTCTACTTGTACTTTTTTTTGTTTTTTTTTTCTTGAAACCTACGGGCTGTGCGTCGTAGAAAAGAATATCCAGAGTTTTGTTTGTAGTTTTACATTTGTAAAATACACGAAATTTATATTTTTTTTTTGGGGGGGCTTAAAAAAAGGGGGGCAAGGGGGGGGGGCATAGTGGACATCAACCCTCGTCTTACTAAAGGGGAGGAGTTACCCCCCAGGTAAACTTTCCTCAGTGAGCAAAAACATTAACAACTTGTAAGTCTTCCAAATAATTAATCACATCCTTCTGATAGTTTGGCGAAACAAATGTGAAGGTAGCACCTCACCGGGGTTAGCGTCGAAGCGATTGGTGGTAGTGGTGTACTAGTCCAGGACTATAAACATTATTGAAAATGCAGCATTCTGATTGGTCAGCGTTACTGCCCATTATTCTGCAACATTGAGCCGATAATGCATTTTCTTATATTATTTTCATTTAATAGCATACAATAATAACATATAATAACGGCAATTCACTTAAAAACCTAACAAACAAAATAATAAAATCAAGTTTTTTTTAGTAATAGATAAAGATAATTTCTTGTATCATCTTGGCTCATAAGGTATCCTTCGGGAGAGGAAAAATAAAAATAATGGGCGCCATTATTAGTTTTTCCGACCTCGGGACGACATCATTCGCCTATAAATGATACTGCATTTACCTTTAAGTTATTATTTCATGTGTTTAATATGGTGCACGTATGGCTCTAAAAAAATATGTTTAGAAAATCCAGTCATTTTCCATATTCAATTTGGCCAAAACCCGCATGAAAAATCCAATATTCCTACCCTTTTTTATGCAAAATTTTCATTTTTTTTCATTTTATTACTAACCTGATGTGTCTGTGGAAATGACCACTTTTGGCCAACAATGTGAACTTGCTGTCATTGTGCCTAACCATACTGGTTCTGTTGGACGCAGTAAAAACTATGACCAATGCTAATCAAAGTGTATACCAACATCGAAATCATTTATGTTTTATAATAATGAATTCTCGGGGTGTTGAACAAACCCCCACCCCTCATATTAAACCGGTTACCAAAATAGAGTGTAAAACCTATTGCGAAAGTTTGATTTTCTTGATGTTAACTTGATATTCTGCAAAACTAAAAATTTATAAATTACCTCATTTAAAAAAAAAATCCGCCTTTCAGGAACCAATTGATATTTTTTGGGGAGGTGTTTTTGTATAAGCGTTAGTGCCCTCTAATTGTTTAGATTAATGTTATATTTTATGAGTATATTCCCCATCAATCAATGCTAAATTCGTTTCAAGTTTGGTATATATTTTAAGCGTGTGTACATTACTTTAAAATATAGGAACTATATGTAATGAAATTTTAAAGAAAACGAGAATATAGAACCACTTTTAGTATCCTCCAACATCTTTTGAGTTATGAACTTCCTGTTTACACATTATTTTACAAAAATATTTTCTGAGCTCAATTTTTGAACATTTAGCCACTATTGTATTGTGTGTTACACATGCTACTAGTTATTATTTTTTTTATAACATGGCCGACAATGTTTGTGTTCCGTCTACGTATTTACTCTTGAAATTTATGTTTTTTTCTGCAAAACATGAGTTAAACATATTGCGACTAAATTAAAGATTTAATTCCAGGAGCCAAACTTGTAAGAGGTTTTAATTTTCCTGAATTCTTGTCTGGGGGGCTATAATTTTTACAACGAACGATATTTTAACGAACGAACTTTCTTTAAAAACCGCTTATGGAAGTCGTTTTTGTATACAAATTTGCCATGGTTTGTAACAAACACCATGCGATAGTATCGTCATCGTCGTCGTCTTCCTCATCATTAACTCGTCATCGTCGTCATCTCTTCATCCTCAAATCCCAATTATCATCATCATCCATCATCAATCATCATCATCTCATCATCATCATCGATCATTAGCATCAATTGTCGTCGTCAAGCTCGTGTTTCCTTATTTTCATCGTTATTGGTGCGTCCGTATGGCATCACCGCCCATCGTTATTCTTATTATCGTGGCATCATCAGCATCACCATTTTAAAATAGTAAAAGCCCGTAGCTATAGTAATCTCATCATACCAACATTAAATCACGGGTTTCATGTGGTCGAATACGCATTCGACTCCTTTAGAGCACAGCGAATCAAACATTTGGGTTTGACAACAATCGACCACATTCAGTGGCCATTTTGAAGAGAACACAGTTGCTTCTTGGTATTTTAATACTGGCATCAGTTAGTAACCATTCAAGTCTTTACATACACCGACTTTCATTAAATGCCATTTTCCTTTTATTTTATTTTATTACACACATTCATAATAACTCAAACTTGCAAACGGCTCAAACGCCTTTTTTCTAGACCTACTATATGCTGATTCGACAGTTCTATGCAGAACCCACGACGATATGATTAATGTTTAGGTCCCAGTCTAACACATTGAATTTAATTTGAATCTCGCATTTTGTTCAACTATTTCTTCTTTTTCTGTTGAGAGGAAATGTTAGTGTATAGCAAAGATGATATTTTTAAGCCTCACCTGAACACATCATTCCTCTCCTTCAAAGCCGTAATTACAAGTACAATGGTACTAACCTAGTCATTAGCGCCATGGCGTTCACATCGCAGGATGCGATCCAATATCACACTCGTTGATATCTGTTTCAAATAACAATGACAATCAGGTCGAAAGTTTTTAATGTCACAGCGCTTTATTTAATGATCTGCGCATACTCTCGAAGCGTATCATCCAAATTCTGCTGTTTGATTATATATCGAAATTCTGCTGCACTAAATTATGTAATTGGAAACATATCAAGGTCGAAGTTTTTATGTTCACAGACTCACTTTCCGTCCCCGGTTTCTGTCTGTCTGTCCTTCTGTTATAGTTTTTATCTAGCTATTACCACCAAATGTCCCAACAAACAGTAATCGATAATATAAATGCTGGATAATCAGTGATACTTACCATTCACTTAGAAATTTTACTTAAAGATAGGGAACATGTGGCCGAAAGTATTCCATTAGGAAAGTACTAATCGAAATTGTTCAACACAGAATGCCCTGATCCCAGGCAGGTGACGTAATTGTCTCATATTACTCGCCGTTGTTTAATCAGCCGTCGCTGGCGAGCGTTACGCCCAATTCCTGTTAGCTCAACCATCACTCCAAATGCCCTGCGTTGCTACAGCTTCTGGCTGCTTTCACAAGATTCTCAAGATGAGGAAGAAAATTGAAAATACTGTTTAAAAAAAATATGCGCATAGCAATCGAAACCATTCTTATCCAGTGCATTCTGTATGACGTCTCATGGACGACTAAGGTCAGACTACCTTCAAAACACAAATATGAGGCCTTGTGCACAAGTGATCTGAATTTTTTTCTATAAAGAATTTAATATTTGTAATTGGGGTTCAAAGAATTTGGTATGGCCAAAACATTATCAATAAAATTACACAATTACCACAATTATCATAACTGATACTTATGTTCAATAGAGGCGTTGCAGTTCAACGATGCTATGCCCTCTCAACGAAGACTCCAAATGACGCGCACAAGTTCACATACAAAACTCAGGTAATATATTCCAAGGGAATCTTCTCAGAGTCCTGAAGGTAATCTTTGTCCAGCAGTTTCAAGACGACGGGGCTTCCTCCCTCGACGACAATGTTCCACAATAATAATATCCAGGTATATAACCCCATCAGTCTGTCTGTCGCTATGTCCTCAGATAGGACCTCAGCAACTGGAAATCCCTTTTTGATTTCCGAAAACTGAAGCTCTTTGGCTTAAAAGACGACAGCAACATTTACTATCAAGCTCGCGGCATCCCAAATAATAAAACCTTGCACTAGATGTAAGAACTGAATCTACCAGTATTGTATATAAAACTAGCTATAATTTATACTGTATAGCCCCAGAGCTCTGGTTTAGCTCCCGATTACAACTGCTGGCCGCGAGACTTCGCTAAATCTCAAATATATACTGACTTCACAAGATCCAGTCTCAAAAAAAATAGACAGTACAACAGCTCATGCATAACATAACCTGAATCACATCACTTTCCATGATAAACTCTCTGTGGAAATCCCCTGATCACAATATTTTGATCTCAAACATAAACAAGTTTCTAAGTTTTAGCATCCTTGGGGAATTCCCCACTTCCCCATTGTGGCAATCTAAACAGGTGACTTAGCAAAACAACCAAGCTCTAGGGATCCCCCTTTTCTCTCTTTTATAGTAAACAAGTGGCTTTTCCCCCGTGAGAAATCTTTTCTCAATAAATTGAGAAAATAAATATTTTTAAAAAGTTAAATCAGAAAAATGGCGGCCATATAACAATATTTATCGTTAAAAATTTAGCCCATTAGACTTAAGCACTGCTCCGAGAATCTATCAGGAACGTTTGTTTTGCTGAAACTATGGTTACGTGTTATTGCTAGGAGAAAAGCTACTACTTGGGAGGTCTTCCGAGCCGCGTGGGTTCCAGCCTAACACATTGGCTTTAATTTGAGCCCCGCCATTTGGAATTGAACGTGTATAATCTTTGTTTCGTGGAGAGGAAAGTGTAAAGTAAAGATTGGTGTATAGCCTCACCTGAACACATCATTCCATCTCCCCTTCAAAGCCGGTATTACAAATACATGGTAGCTACCCATGTCTTAGTGCACTGGCGTTCCACATGCAGAGTGGGTGATCCAACATCACATTCGTTGATAAATCTATTCACATAAATTGATGACAAATCAGGTCGTCGTTTTTATTTTCACAACGTTTTCAGCTACACATCCTACGAGCGCATCATTTCGAAAATCCAGTTTAATTGCATACAGAAAATACTACTATTGGAACAAAACTCTTCAACGCGTTTTAAATTAAAGTCCGCGATACCTGAACACATGAAACCGTCCCCCTTCGTATCCCATGTTCCAATTACATTCAAATACTGACCACGTTGTTGGTGCATGAACCATGCGTCACAAGTAGGTGTGCCCATGAGCATTCATCAATATCTAGATTAAAATCAAGACAAATTAACAGAATCCTTACAGAATGTGAAAATATTGCTTGGTTTGTAACTGCCCATATCGTCACGAAAATCTCCACGGCCAATCGACCAAAAGTCACAATTTCCGGATATCGCGATTGAAAATTTCGAGAATTATGAATTGCATTCAAATTTGAAACTTTTAGGAAAATGATTTTTGGTGACATTGTGGACATTGACTTTCTTCTTTTGAGCACGCTTTCCATTCCAGTATCCTTTGTTTTTCCTTGTCAAATTTATTACAAAGTGCTTGTGTCTGTTTGCAAAAACTAAAAACGTCCCTGTTTTCTATGTCAAAGGAGACGAATGCACATTGAACTTTGGCGACTCAAAAGAGTCGATCGATCGCATCAGGAGGTGGTATTCAACATGTTGAAACATACTTTTGCCTGCGAGGGGCGCTAGAAAATGACTAATGCCTTTTGTACTGTTTTCTAAGGTGTCATTGTCTCTTACAGGCAAAAATGTGCCACCAGGCAGATAGAAAAGAGGAATGATGAGGTTCTAACAATTTTTATTTTGTATTAGCATTGATTTCATCACATATTAATACTCAATGTAAAATATAATACATATCAAGGCTATAATATACATTAATTTATGAATATATACCGTTTAATTTGTGAATGGAACCCTGTAAAGATTGGATTTTACGGGTTTTGGGGAAGAATTGTTGCCAGAATTTTCTTGTAAAATTTATAGCTTTTTTCTTCTGTAAACTTTAGTACTAATCGTATATTGAATTCCCTAATACTGATGTACGAAAATGTTGATTCTCGAAAAAAATTCGAATAAAAGAAAAGCTCCTTGTACTTTTGTAATCTTTTTATACGCCTGGTAAATGGACATAAAATTTACAGTATTTCTTATTTCAAATTGTAGCACACATCGGCCAACATGTTTAGTACACTAAAGACATCCAAAGCGTATGTCTAGCCTTTTGAAACCCTGGTTTTGTGAATTATTGGACATACTACTTCATAAACGTTAAGTGGAGAAGTTGTGATTTATCTGTTTTTATGCTTGATTCTATTTTGCTACTTTTTTAGAGTAAAGGGAATCAAAGATCACTAGTTTATCAGAAGAAAGCTTTACTTACAATCAAGTCTTTATATCTTGTATTAAATTTACGAGGGCGTTCGGACGAAAATCAATTTAATTCTAATTATCGACACATACAACACGTGTTTATAATGAATACCGTTATTTTCAGTACATAAACTAAAAACAACAACGCTTTAATCATAATTATGGTATCTTTTTACATTTAATAGTTTTAAAGTTTCAGTAGTTCCAACTGCCACTGAAAATAAATACAAGATCATGTAGGCTTACTACTTGCAAGTAACGAAAAGCATAGGAATGAGATATTAGCAATTAGTGCCAAATGACGTATACCCTAAAACACCGTACAAATAAAACGACTTCGGAGTGTATCAGAACATTTGACATGAAATTGAATGCCCCATGGATTATTTCATTTTTGTCATCAAACAATCATTGCGTTATGTTTTCACCTTTGGAGGTCTTAGCACTGTTAGAGGTAGTTGCTCTTATACTTCTGTTGTTGAAACATTTCTATGAGGAAATCAGTACAACCATTTTGAGGTTAAGAAGATGTCGGTTTGCCGCAGACCTTCTGACGTTGATTCAATTCAAATTGCCAAATTTCTGATTATCAAAGGGGTATTTAGTGAAAATGCAGAATGAGAATTTTCTCATGTTGAAAAACATCTTTCGTTATTGGAATGAAGGAAATCATTTCTGGATCTACTCAATCAGCGTAATCGGGTTGCATTTATTTTAGTGATAATTTCATGAGAATCGTTTAAGTTAGCCATTAATCATAGTATTTTATTTAAGAGATGCTGAAATGTGGAATTGATAATTTGTCTACATGTACTCAAACCATATTACTTTATTGCGCCTCTTATTTATAACCAGATAATTATCAAGTTAGTTAAATTATTAATCAAACTAAGTTTCTGGACACTCAAAATAATCGTTAGGTATTGTGGAAAATGTAGGAAAGAAAAGAGGAAAAACGAACAAGATTTGATGTTCCTTTGTTTTACATTGGCATTATTGATCTTAACCCTCGTCTACCAATGGGGGGGGTGGTTAGCAACCCCCTTCAGGTTTTCCCCCGGTTTGCTAAAGCCCCCCTTTTTGGTGCCATATTATTTCCTGTAATTGTCAATTACATTTCTCTCCTTTTTTAAATTTATAAATTTGTAATCCTCAAATCTGTTGTTTTGTTTTTAAACAAAAAAAAAACACATAGGAAAGATAAAGGTGATCCCACAGAAAAGTTAGGAATTCAAATTTTCATGATGGGAATGACTATTTTTTTTTATAGGAGAGCATTTTAGTGCTATAATAATAAGGTGTTTGGTCGCTAAAATTGCGAAATATCATTTCCCCTAGATTCGTATTTTGCAATTTCCTCAACATATGAACGTCATAGTGACTCCATATAATGGGATGTTGGGTACTTATTTTGGTACAATGGAAATAAGAAACGCTAAGCTATCCTTTGGTAACCAAAATTTTACAGGAATCGCGATGTTCAGTAACTGAAAAAATTGAAGTGAAAATAGGCTACGACATTGAAGTGATTGTTTATGTCCTTTCAGGGATTACAAATTATCTTGTTGTTAGAACTTTGAATTACCACTTAGCTGATTTTGAATCTTTTCATTATTACCACTTTCACAATCAATTAATTTCAGCAACAGGTAAACTGGTAAATGTTACTATATTTTTGCACAATTTAACCGTAACTCAACTTAATACCAGTATGTTTGGTTATCAACGTCTCAAATGAAATCAGGGTATTTTGTGAAATTATTCTCATGAAAGTACAAATAAAGATCCTTTACCTATTTGTCGAAAAAACAATAACAAATAATAATAAAATACAACTCAACTGGCGCGAATAAAACTGTATAAACGTCAGGCTCATTTTTTGGCCATGCTCATCGCCCGGATCGGTCGCTTAGACAGTCAAGACATCTTACCATCTACGTCTGGTAAAATGCATATTTTTGTTTTTATACAACTACTAACATGCATCTTGTATTTACTAAATAACTTGCGCTTCACAGTAAAAAAGGGATCAGAAAACGACAATACTGACCGTATTAAAAATAATAGTAAATAAAGTAAAACACTTTTTTGTCCAATTTTTTTGTCCACTTTGAATTATATCAACATTGGTATACACTATTATGGAGTCTCAATTATAAAGTTATTTACAGGAAAAATACTGTAAATCTTATATAGGAAAATACTGGGAGCAATTCTGCCAACAAAATCCCCAAAGGCCCCTTTTTCAGTTTTCCATTCAAATTTACTTTATACTTACATTTTCAATGTATATTTTTTATAACCAAATTATACTGAAGTTGACGTATATCACCGCACATTTGGGGTTGACATTTTAGATAGCCTACTAAGTTAGGAATGATCGTCATTGCTTTTTTTTTCTCTACACATTCACAATCTCTGTAATAACTCGCCAAATATATAGTTTTCATTGTTTTTTGATTGAATCAAGCTTTTACAGTATACTGTAATATTCACAGTAATTATTCGGCGGAATTACTGTCCGTAAAATACTGGAAAAATTTATACTATTTTGAGTGTTGGCAAAATCGTCTCAGATCAGCTACACACATTGTACAATATAACTTTCGACCACTTCTATAAGCCCCCCCCCCCCCGTGTTGATCCAGCGAGGAGGAGATGATCTCGCAGTATCCCCATTGATCGATAGCGCACTTACTAAGCACCTTGCTGTGGTATTTCAGATACGCACACAGACGAATGCAGATTGGTCTGTTTGGAAGACGTTCATTGGCGGTTGGGTATGATTCCCCAAAGTGGAAAATCTATTATATTAACAATGGAATGTTATTTTTGCTCAATATTTGGTGTATGAAAATAGCTTGTGATATAAGTATCATAATATGCTAAAACTCATTTGGCCAAAATGGTCGATTGGCTAGTTTGGAAACTCATGACGATATAATACATCATATTTCATGAATTGCCGGCCATATTGGATTTTTTCATGCTGAATGCCCTAGTTTTGCTGCATTTTTTACACAAGCGATTATTTTCTTCCTTTTGGAGTTTCCGGGGAAATGTAACCAATAATATCATATAAGACAGGTTAATTGCAGCTTCTTAATTATATTTTTCTGTCGAATTGAACAGTTTATGTACAACAACAGCTGTGTTTTACCATAATTAGTCTATCCAATGGAACAAACAGACCTACTGTGCTAGTTCCTGTACCTCTTTTAATAGAGATCACTAAGATGTTGAAATTATTCATCGAAGCAATAATCTGGTGCCATATTTTTAATATCTTATACAAGATACACATTCGCATAGGTTTATTGAACCCCATGCCTGGAGCTATAATTTGTTCTAAAGGGGGCATGGCAAAATACCCATCACTGTTTTTGGCCCATTTTTGAAGTTTATTTATATTACTCCTCACCCAGATACTTCATACAGTGAGCATATTCTAAACGCTGTGAAATTTTAGAACAATTTGGTCACATTGGGTTGATCAACTATGCACAGTATTGTGTAATTAAAGATTAAGAATTTTAAGAATGATTAAAATAAAAGTGGAGTACATATAATACCTTAAAAATAGTGTTAATACAAAAACGACGTACCTGTGCAGGTTTGTCCGTCCCCTTCATAACCCACAGCACACCCACATTGGAAGCTCCCCTCACTGTTGAAACACGACGCACCGATATCGCAAGTATGTGTACCGATCTCACATTCATTTATGTCTGAAAAAGATGCGCACACACCACCCTAAGTGTTAGGTCAGGAATGGTATTGATTTTATTAGCTTTGTGCAATTTGTCTTACCTTGCACAATGATAGTAAAAGAATAAATGGAGCTAATAAAAGGGCACAATCATAATGAAAAAATAAGGTAGAGGAAAGTGTAATGAATACATCAATTTGAATAAATGAATTTACAATAACTTACTGATAATTACTATTTTGAAATGTAGAAAACGCAGAAACTGAGTTTCTCTTTGTGCAATTTATCTTACCTTGCACAATGATAGTAAAAGAAAAAAATGAAGCTAGAGGAAAGTTTAATGAATGATTGAATTTGAATAAATGAATTAATAAAATGGCACAATCCTAATGAAAAAAATAAGGTAGAGGAAAATATAATGAATGCATCAATTTGAATAAATGAATTTACAATAACTTACTGATAATTACTATTTTGAAATGTAGAAAACGCGATAACTGAGTTTCTAGGAGTGCAAAGATGTAAATCATATGCTTTTATTGCGTTACTAGCAAGGCACATGGAACGGGAATGGAGCAAAAAACAAAAACGATATCTTGTAACTCGGGCCAGGAAGTTTAACAATTAACAAAGATTGATATATCCCCTCACCTGAACACATCATTCCATCTCCTTCAAAGCCGGTATTACAAGTACAATGGTAGCTACCCATGTCATTAGTGCACATGGCGTTCACAACGCAGGAGTGTGATCCAACATCACACTCGTTGATATCTGTTCAAATAGGAGTGATAACAAATCAGGTCGAAGTTTTCAATTAAATAAAAACCGACAAAACTGATTGTATTTAATTTTACGTTCACAATTCTACAAGGTGAGTAAAAAAATGACCCTGATTGTGTCCGCCATTTTGATTTTTAAGTAACATGTATCTAACATATGTGGTATCTGAAAGTTTAGTTCATTATCTTTCATTTGCTGCATAGATCATTCACATCGGTTAGGTATAGACCGAGCTACAGTCGTTTGCATCAGGTAGTCGGTTTTGCGCTCTGTCCACGGATTCACATTAAAATGAACAGCGTTCAGCGAAGCAAATCAGTGTCCAGAAGAAAAATGGGCTATTTATTGACTGCAGAATAAATGTGACGTTATTTAACCCCACAAAATTCAGCCACAACCTACCATCGATGCCCTCTTAACGTTACTATGTCCTCATCACTCACAAAAATCATTTGAAAAATAAATTAACTTGATACATGTATCAGTTTCTGGAGGAGTTGAACGAACCATGCCATAATAGGAACAGACATCAATGGAAACTTTTTGAGGTTTAAATTACTGTCAATATTTGTAGACCAAAATATGCCACATCTTGAAAAAACTGTTTGAAATAAAACTTAACATTATCACTGACTTTTACACCTTTAAGATACCACTTTATTTGACTTAAACATAGACATACCCTTATCATTTTGGGGAGTCATTTGCTTTGTTGGCCGCCGTGCATTAAAATGGGAATCCGTGGATAGGGGAAAAGCTCCTAATTGATTAAAAAGACTGTAGCTCGGCTTGTACTTAACCGATTGGAATTATCTTTGCATCAAATTAAAGATAATTAAATGTGCTTTCCGACGATATCACATATGATAGATATATGTTATTTAAAAATTCAAAATGGCGGACACAATCAAGGTCAAGTTTTTGACTCACCCTGTATAGTAAGTAAAATCTACTCTATTCGTTTCACGTGTCAAGCGTTTTATTAATCATAAATGAAAAAAATAAATAAATTTGTAGCGACGGCATTCTTCACATGATTTTTTTTTTCAGCATACCTGAACACATGTGACCATCCCCTTCGTATCCTATGTTACAGTCGCATTCGAAACTGCCCACAGTGTTGGTGCATGCTGCCATTACGTCACAGGTATGTGTACCCAATGAACATTCATCAATATCTAGTTTCAAATGAATAAACATACACATAGTTACTGATACTGCCGGCATCTTGGTACTATATTGCTGCAAAGGGCATGTTATTGTATTGATCCCTTTTAAAAAGCTTCGACGTCGGTCTTCTTTGTAACCCATGTTACACATACACCACTTATACTTTTTAGGTTATTTTCTTTTTCACTAAAGCGCAAAATCTTGCTCTACGCATGTGATGCCTTGCTTGTTGTGACTTAAGGGGGCATTTCCAAAACCCGATGTGGAACTTCCTATTCGCGTCAGCCCTTCGCATGTGGTATAACGAGGATCCACGTAAAAGACCTGGCAGGATAAGCACAGAGAAGCGCCCTCAGTTTTGACATCGCGTTATCTGGTACCCATTTTCACAAATCATATAACTTTAAATGTGAAGTTTTCTGATTCGAAAAACACGAAATGTTCATATTTTGAAGAAAATGGCACTTTTAAATCAAATTGTTATTATACATCCCCTTGTTTAAGTGTAAGTACTAAAGATTGTTATAGCCTCACCTGAACACATCATTCCATCTCCTTCAAAGCCGATATTACAAGTACAATGGTAGCTACCCATGTCATTAGTGCACATGGCGTTCACATCGCAGGAGTGTGATCCAACATCACACTCGTTGATATCTGTTTAAATAAAAATGATGACAAAATGAGTGGAAATTGACTTTTACGGCAATGTTTATGACTAAATTCTACTCCACAGATTCCCCATGTCAAGCTTCCTATACTAAACCATAAAGGAAAATGTAACAAATTTGTAACAGGGACAAGATTCTTCAGGTGAAAATAAAAGTCAACATACCTGAGCACATGTGACCATCCCCTTCATATCCCATGTTACAGTGACATTCAAAACTGCCTACAGTGTTGGTGCATGCTGCAATTAAGTCACAGGTATGTGTACCCAATGAACATTCATCAATATCTGTATTAAAATTAATACAATTACATACAGTTATATCTGTATTGCAATTGTACAATTACATTATAGTTACTGATACTGCCGGTATGTCGGCATTATATTGCAGCAAAAACCATCTCGTTTCCATATGGACCATGTTAAACTAGCTTCGAAGGTAGTCTTCTTTGTAAACCATGTCACACATTCACCGTTTAAACAAGTGCTGTCTTGTTTCGAAAACACCTGACAATTTTGTTTTTTATTAAGGTGTATAAACTTGCTCTACGCATATAATACACTGGTTGTTATTACTCAAGGGAACATTTCCATATTACCCAACATAACTTCCTATTCATGGTAGTCCTTCAATGTGGTACAATGTATTACAAGCATGCACATAAATGTAAAACGATTTGAGCTGGAGGCAAGGCTTCTGCCTGAATTTGAGATTGGGAGCTTCTGTTTGTTTTGTTTTTCGATCACTTGCATCTCTTTTATAGGATTTCGTTATCTTTAATAACTACAGTTTATCAAACTTATTGTAATGATGCCTATGATGTTTTGACCATAATAGTCGAAAGGTAGTTGTTCGAGACTAACGCATTGTTGAAGTTGCATTTCACGTTCACAACACTGGACTGAGTAAAACCTACTCCATAGATGTTTAAGAGGCATTTTGTGATCCACAGCCTCGTCCCCCGACTTACCTAAAAAATGAGATTTTTATATCATCTGAACCGTTGACCTGAGTATAGTATTATAATATGTGCCTAATCTTACGTGCAAATTCGGTCTACTCTGGAAGAAATTTGCAATTTTGTACACAACACAGTGGCCTATGGGCACCGTGATACGAACATTTGCTAAACATGCTTTGTGAGAATGAACTGGAATTTTGGAAATAACATTTTCTCGGGGATATCTAGTGAACCATAAACAAAACATTAGGTGCTAGCGTCACAAAATGCGTCTTGTGTTTCCTATACTAAATCATGAAAAAATAATTTATACAGGGGTGTCCACCAAAAATGGTGCAAGGCAAAAACACCCTCGTTGTAGGTGAAACAAATAAAATGATGACGTGATATTTGCATTATGTATCATGTCGTTTTGGCTTTTGAATTGGTTGTTGCAATCCAGAGATAAGGCTAATAGTCAAGGAGAAGGTGAGATATCAATTGTGCCACTTTTTACAGGATAGGATAACTTAACACAATCGAATCATGCATGTTGATAGGACACGTTATTGATTCGAAAGACTTCATCCATCACACAATTACAATGCTTGATCTTTTTTCTTGTTGCTTCATATCAATGCTTCTTTTTGGGGTGTTTCTGGAAGGGATCATGGCATCGGGAAAGTGTACTCTAAAGTCTCTGATGACTGTACTAGGACATCTCGTGTCATGGTATCTAAATACCATGAAAACTCACTGGTCAAGTGTCATGTGGTTGAGCATCCACCCCTTCTTCTATTACTGCATCCAAAGACCAATAAAAATTATTCCTAAACGATTTCTTATTCCATGGTATCAGCTCAACTCCAGAGCTACAATGAACATTGGTCAATTTGGTCCTTTTTCTTGTCTACTTTTAAATCTGAATACAAGCGGAAGATGACGCTCACCAAATATGTTTAATCTTCTGTAATCTTGAATATTTTTTTGTTCTAATCTAAAAAATCAATCATCCTAGAAGGGGACATCTCATCCATTATTCTCACACATTTTATCACCAATGATAATTATCATTATCATAATGACGTTTCTTTGCATTATTTGTGTAATGATCGAGTGCTTTTAAATCGATAAGCCCTCTCAACCTATCAACATGAAGCTCCCATTCTGTGAAAAGTGAAATAATTAGTATCGCACCCTCTATTTTTTTTGTAGACACCCTGTAGAAGAGGGTCGTCGAGTTCCAAATTGTGTAAACACGTATTTCAATACGGAATAAATCGCCATCTCATCATGGTGCGCAGTTCACACTCCATAGAAAAAGGTTTTACACAATTTGGCACTCGCCAGTGGTGAGAAACATCATTCTTCCCCCGATTCTTAAAGTGTACTAGCAGGCTACTTTTTAATTGAAGTATGTTTTAAAAGATGTCTTTGCGGTCTGAAAGAAATAATATCTACTGCAATATTGATTGCCTTATTAGCAGAATTAACTAATAAATGTTGCCATGGAGGTCGCCATGTTCGGCATTGGTGACGTCGCTCGGCATTGGTGACGTTGTATGACTTTGTAAGTCAATAGATAAAAACAGGTATCTAAGGAATGTCTAGGGTACTCCTGGTCAGAAAATCGGATTATATAGGGTGTCCAGTAGAAAAGCAGTAACGATCGATTAAAAACTGGGGCGGATTCTTGAACAGAATATAGCTGAAAAGGTTTGGTTATGGCATTCACTAATCTTTCACTGGCTACTTATTTCAAGACACACTATGTACTATACCATCATGATTTCAATTTTTCTCGTGGGCTGGTCAAAATGGCTGCAATCATATGGAAGATATTATAAACGTTTTACTTTGATATCAATAATATAATGTCATTTTTCTGACTGAAAGACATTCATTTGAAACAAAAATGTATTTATAATATGTTGAAGAGCAAATTATATTAACCTGGCATTTCGCTTTAAGGTCAACATACCTGAGCACATGTGACCGTCCCCTTCGTATCCCATGTTACAGTCACATTCAAAACTACCCACAGTGTTGGTGCATGATGCCATTACGTCACAGGAATGTGTACCCAATGAACATTCATCAATATCTATATTTAAATTAATACAAGTATATATAGTAACTGATACTGCTGGCATCTTGTCATGATTATATTACTGCAAAAGGTATACCATGTACCCATTAGTAGAGGACCAGCCTATAGATCAAACTCTGGGAAATATTTGAAGATGTTTTGGGGTTTCCTGATAGGATAGATATTGAACATTTTTTACTTGGGCTTTCTGCTTCAATAATCTGGAATTTTGGGGAAGGGCAAATAAGGTTAACATGGGGTCAAAATTGAGAATCGTCGCAATTAAAATCAATATGATGCCCAATTACTCACCTTATGATAATGAATTTATAAATGTTATACATCAAATGAGGACAAAGAGACCAACAATTTCAAAAGGCAACACACTTAGTGAAGGTCACCTTGTTAATGTTATGCTAATGCTAATTATATGTTTTCTTATATGTTATAATAATGTGTGAGTACAGTGGTCCTTTGATAAAGTGTTTACGGGTGGATTAAACATACAGAAGAGCAGCAATATCAGCGCCAGTTGCAACAAATTATGAAACAAGTTAGCAAAATCAAAGAATAGCCGCTAGACTTTGTCGTGGGCTATTAGCCTGCGCCTACGAGATAATTAGTAGTAATATGTAAGGACATAGTGTTAAATGATGGGGGTTTATAGGCTTTATTGTTTTTTTTTTTTTCATCTAGTATTTACACCAAACAAATGAATCATGATTTATAGGGACTATTTTGATCAATAGTTCCAATACAAAAATAAAGCAATAATCGAGTACCTGGATAAATTCTACTTAGCGCCACCACTGGGATTCAAACCGGGGATTATTCCCTCACGAGGCAGACCCCCTAGCCACTTCACCACGTCCATTCGAATGAGGATAGTTTGGAAATGTGTAAGTTATATTATTCGTAACTGATGGACCATACCAATGATCTTGTTAGGTAGGGTAAGCAATGGTAGGGTACGCAAAACAAAATAATACCTGCACAATTGAGACCATCTCCTTCGTAACCCATGTTGCACATACAATCAAAACTACCCTCGGTGTTGCTGCACATAGCGTGATTATGACACTTATGGCTTCCTATTTGGCATTCATCTATGTCTGAAGACAAAATGAATAGCAAACAATTTGATATTAAAGAGAGTGAAAGAGGCAAATATCTACGCACCAATAATTTCTATTAGGTGTGAAGATAATAATAAGTGGATTTCGTGTTTTGGCGAATGTTTCAGCTGTTTTGGTACGATAAAGATGAGCTTCAAGTGAAGTTGATTGTTTATCTGTACACAACGAACGTAGCAAGGATAGTACATATTTTACAGTTCTGTACAAATATTATATTTATGAATTTGTCAAAAAGGCCCTAGGCGCCACCATTAGAGCTTGTAGACATTGCAATGGGAAGCTTGTAACTGTAGCAAATTTTCAAAGCAAATTTTGTGTTTTTTACCAAGTTTGTTGATATATTGTAAAACTTCCTCTGATAACTCTTTCTACTCTGACGTAAAATATTTTTTTGAAATTTGGTTCTTTACATTATATCAAAGGATTGATAATGTCGGCGATATTATATTTTTGTACCATATATTTATGTAAAAAATCAGGTAATACGTTTGCAAACGTCCAATTTTTTTAGTGTGCGTAGTGATGTATCATCAGGGAATTCCTAAACGGGGGGTCTTAGAATCTTGCAATGGAGGCGCCCATGGCCAAGATACACCTGTACCTGTTTTAGCTCAATAAAATAATGTAATTTGAAAGCCAGCTACCTGTGCAGGTTTGTCCGTCCCCTTCATAACCCACAGCACACCCACATTGGAAGCTCCCCTCACTGTTGAAACACGAGGCGCCAATATCGCAGGTATGTGTACCGATCTCACATTCATTTATGTCTGGTAACAACATTATAGAATTATTAGAATTACAGAACATTTACACCCGTCAAAACACGAGACTATTGAAATAAAAACATAAACTACCATTATTTAAATGGAGGAGATACAATGAAAGACAAGTCGCCCGAGAATAATATTATTGTACCTCTGAACGCACAAAAAATACTAAATTCGAACCAAAAAAACACATACACAAACACGATTCCATAATGTTACTTTTTAGGCGCGGCCAACGATTTGTTAAGAATATAAGTTGAGTTTGGTATTTTCACCTGAACACATCATTCAGCAGCTGACCATGTATCGGGGGAACGGGTTGGCGCAGCGTATCTTCCCTCGCCTTTCACTAATGAGGTCTCGGGTTCGATCCCCGGTAGGGGCTCGTTCTCGGTGGCTTTATGTGAATTTGGTTTCTTGGTCCATACTCGTTCCCGCAGGTTTTCTCCGGCTACTCCGGTTTCCTAAATCGAGCTTCTTGGCATAAATCTGTTTCTGGTATTATGGTTTCTCTGATGTGCTGAGCGCCTTTCATGGCTGCCGCACAGCGCCTTGAGCACGTTTACTTGGATATGTCGCGCGTTAAAAATACACATTATTATTATTTTTATCATTATTATATTATGTTCTTGGTATCATGAATCACACTTAAAATCCAGGGTGTGTATTTGCTCAATACACTGTGAATGAAAGCTATTGAATTGCGCCATGGGAATTGAGATTTTCTTGGCTCATAGTGTATATTGCTGCTAAAGGCATATCAAAAAGGTATCAACACCTACCTCAAGTTTACGATCACAATTAATTACAAAATGGTTATGATTTGAAATTAACACACTGGGTTTAATTTCAATGCCGCATTTTGATTCTGCTGTTTTATCTTGTTTCTGGCCCAGGAATTGTTAAGAATATAAATAAAAATTGGTTTGTAGCCTCACCTGAACATATCATTCCATCTCCTTCAAAGCCGGTATTACAAGTACAATGGTAGCTACCCATGTCATTAGTGCACAAGGCGTTCACATCGCAGGAGTGTGCTCCAACATCACATTCGTTGATATCTGTTAAATTAAAATGACAAAATTAGTGGAAATTGACTTGCACAGTAAAATCCACTCCATAAATTCCCTGTTTCATGTTTTCTATTTAATGAAAATTAACAAATTTGAAGTGACAACATTTTTCAATCGGATTGTTCAAGTGAACATACCTGAACACATGTGACCGTCCCCTTCGTATCCCATGTTACAGTCGCATTCGAAACTGCCCACAGTGTTGGTGCATGATGCCATTGCGTCACAAGTTATGTGTTCCCAATGAGCATTCATCAATATCTATATTTAAATTAATACAATTACATATAGTTACTGATACTGCCGGCATGTCGGCACTATATTACCGCAAATGGCATCTCGTTTCCAAAGGGACCTTTTTAAACTATAGCTTCGACGATCATGGTCGTCTTTGTAAACCATGTTACACATTCGGCGCTTAAACAAATGCTGTCTTGTACTTTTAGGTGCAGAAACTTACTCTACTACGCATGTGATGCGCTACTTGTTATAACTAAAAGGGACATTTCCATAACCAATATATAACTTCCTATTCATGTTACCCCTTCCTTGTGGTATTACAAGCATGCACATAAATGACACCGATTTGAGCTTGAGGCAAAGCCTCAGTCTATAAATATTAGAGCTTTTATTTTTTTTCGATCATTTAGATCTCTTTAATAGGAATTCGCCATCTTTAATATTGCAGTTTATCAAACCTGTCATCATGATGTCAAATGTGTTTGACCCTAATAGTCGAAAGGTAGTTGTTCGAGACCAACGCGTAGGGTTCAATTAGACTTTAAAGCACATAAATACATACAAAGACTTACTTTGCGCCAAATCAAGGAATATCAAGGCACATATCTCAAACAAAATAATAACCATAAAAAAAATCAGAAAGTACAATTTAACACAAGAAAATAAATATGTTTTTAATGAGGTTTTTTAAATTAGTGCGGGAGGCATGCGAATTTTGGACTTAAGTGCATTCCATAGACGTGGCCCATAAACATGAAAAGAGGGATCACCAGCACGACGGGTAGTGGGTTGGGGTATGACCACTGATCTCTACACATAGATAGCGGGTCTGAGTCGCCGATTGAAACAACAGTAAGTTGCTTTTTGCCCTTCACAATATGGCGGGGAATAATACATTCACCTGTTGGTGCACATATTTCACACAGATGTTTTATTGTAATACAAAAGTCCTTTAACTTTTACAATAAAGTGAGGCCATATTGCGAAGGGCAAAATGCAACTTCCTGTGGATTCAATCGCAGACTATTCAACGGTGCGCCAGCCCGCTATCCATGTGTAGAGGTCATTGGATATGATCAGTCTAGTAATATCCTAAACATTCATTTCAATTATTGTATCTCATTACTGGGGTGATGGATTTGTTAATAAACACAGATGGATGTACCACCCCACACGAACACATCATTCGATCTCCTTCAAAGCTTCACATGTCATAAGAGCACGTGACTTTCATATCACATGAGTGTGATCCAACATCAGACTCGTTCCAATAAAATAAATGCCATTGAAAAGGTTGCGTTTGACGTTCACAATTCTTGATTGAGTATATCTACCCCAGAGATGTTCAGCTTCCTATACTTAATCATGAAAAATATTTATACATTATAGAAAAAATCATTCGTTGCAGAAATAGATTATAATTGAAGCACAAGTCTGTAGAATTTTCATAAGTTATTTTGCAACTGAAAACTAACAGACAAGGAAGGAAAACAGGAGAAATAGAAAGAAACAGGCAGTGTTCAAAGATATGAATCGCCATTCAATTACGTGCTGTAGTAAGTGTCGTACGGACAGTATTGACTGAAATCTTGATTTTTGTCTTATAGGTTGCTTTTAGTACTTGTAGAGTATGTTAGGATACCTATACTTGCATGTTACAAACATGTTGATCTGATTTTTGATGATTTTTTTTTTCGATTTACTGATTAGCAATCACTGATAGTGCCAACATACCTGAGCACGTGTGACCGTCCCCATCGTATCCCATGTCACAGTCACATTCAAAACTGCCCACTGTGTTGGTGCATGTTGCCATTAAGTCACAGGTATGGGTATCCAATGAACATTCATCAAGATCTAATTGAAATTAATACAAGTATATATAGTTACTGATACTACTAGCATCTTGTTTTGGATTTCCCTGATAGATGTTGAACTTCCTAAAAAATGCCCGAACATTGAAGCGAAAAGCACAAATCAAAAACTTTCAACATCTATCAGGGAACTCCAAAATACCCTGAAATCTTATTCCCAGAGTTTGGTCACTATATCTACAAACTGATCTTCTACTACATGGATCTTTTCTATCCAGCTTCGAAGACGCTGGAGCGTGTCAAATATGCATTGCTTTAAGATTATTATGTTTCTTGTGAAATTACTAATTGGTGAAGATTTTTGTTCCACGTACTGTGATCCACTGTTATAATAATGTGTGAGTACAGCGGTCCTTTGATAAAGTTTACAAGTTCATTAAACAGACAGAATTAAAAGCAACAATCCAGTACCTGGATAAATTCTAGCGAGCGCCACCACTGGGATTCAAACAAGGTATTCTTCCCTCACGAGGTAAACTCCTTAGCCACCCCACCATGTCCATTCGAATGGGGATAGTGTGCAGCTTTTCAAATTATATTATCCGTAATTGAAATAACCATAACCCAATGATCATGTTAATGACTGTCGTGTATTGTTATGTTAATGCAAGAAAACGAAATATTTGCAGATGCTGCATTTTTAATGGTAGCGTAAGCAAAACAAAATAATACCTGCACAATTGCGACCATCTCCTTCGTAACCCATGTTGCACATACAATCAAAACTACCCTCGGCGTTGCTGCACATAGCTTGATTATGACACTTATGGCTTCCTATTTGACATTCATCTATGTCTGAAGACAAAATGAATAACAAACAAATAATGTTGTGTTATATACAGAGTGAAAGAGGCAACAATCTACGCGTCAAGGATTTTTTTATACGGAAGATTTTGCGATTTGTATTTGCCCCATACTGTTAATTAAAACGTATATTTCAATCAAAACCTAGTGGAAAAATTTCAGATATATTTAAGTAATCACTTTCAGTTTATTTAGAAATGCGAAAAAATTATGTTAAATAAAATACGTCACTATGTGAAAACGACAAAATAGTAATTTCAACGTGTAAATAACAAATACGACGCACAAATACGTCGTTATGTGACTCGTTTTACGCAAATACGACACAATGTAAAAATGACAAAATACCAATTCTACCGTGAACTGTAAAGTACGTCGCACAAATACGTCACTATGTGACGCGGCGAATACTTCCAAATGCAGATACGATGCTACGGGCCCAGCTGCGCAGTACAGATTTTCGAAAAATACGTCGTCGTTATGTGATGCAGATAATTTAACGTTTTGTAAATACGTCAAAATGAGTTAATTAATATTTTACTAATTAAGCCACTTTGAGGTTTAAAATTTGGTAAATATGTAGAGTAGTACAAAACAAACGTATTTGCGAAATTTCTGCAAAAAGTCCAAAATGTCGAATACGTCACTATGTGACGCGGCCGACGATATGGTCCTCCGGCATCATAGTCTACGTACAACGGTGAAGAATAGGGCATTCAATTGACTCTTAACGCAACATTAGTTTCACGATTTATTCCGTGGTCGTCTATGGAGCACGGACTGCGGCTCCAACCGGACTATATCTCCTTTTACACCGAAATATATAAGTGGATTTCTTGTTTTTACGATTTTTCAGCTGTTTTGGTACGTTAAAGATGGGCTTCATAGGGAAGTTGCACACAATGAACATAGTAGGGATGGTACACATTTTAGCTCAATAAAATTATGTAATTTGAAATTCAGCTACCTGTGCAGGTTTGTCCGTCCCCTTCATAACCCACAGCACACCCACATTGGAAGCTCCCCTCACTGTTGAAACACGAGGCACCAATATCACATGTATGTGTACCGATCTCACACTCATTTATATCTGAATAAAGAAAAGAAACAAACTTATACACACATACACACAATCATTGTTACTTTTAGGTTCGCTCGACGATTTGTTAAAAAAAATTTAAGTAAAGTTTGGTATTTTCCCTCACCTGAACACATCGTTCCATCTCCCTCAAAGCCGGTATTACAAATACAATGGTAGCTACCTATGTCATTAGTGCACATGGCGTTCACATCGCAGGAGTGTGAGCCGACATCACATTCGTTGATATCTGTTTGGATAAAATCAATGTTGAATGTTATGACTAGCTGTCAGAAAAAACATTGCATTCTGTCCATCCCGAAGAAACTACTTTAGTCAAACATCATATTTGAGATTTTTTTTGTTAATAATGCCTGCTAGCTTCTGCTGTACTAAATTATGAAACTTAAATTATAAAACACATTTTGCAGAGACGTAATTCCTCCCCCCCCCAGCTACCTCCCCCGCTTCCTAAGCCTATGTCATATTTTCGATGCTGTAATCAACTAGGACACAGTGGTACATCGGATCATTAGAAAGTATTACACGTTCGATGGTGTACAACGCAATATTCAATTTAGATTAAAAATCTTTACACATTACAAATACGTTCGTATAAAGCTTGGTTGGTACCCACGTCCAGCACTTACCTGAACACATTTCTCGTCCGTCACCTTCAAAGCCCATATTACAGGTGCAATCGAAACTACCTTCAGTATTGGTACACGTAGCAGTAGTATGGCAATCGTGAGTTACCACCTCACACTCATTGATATCTGATAAAAATGCAATGGTTGATATGAACTCAATCTTTATTACGATGATTTGTCGATAATAATTATGCTAACTATTTATCTATGCTACTCGCTCTTCATGAGGTCCTTCTTGTGTTAAAGGTTTCATGCTGATAATTCAATCTGTTTTGATATGGGAGCTAAAAACGTCATTTTGTAAGCCCGTTGAATACTTTCTAAAGATAATATTGGTCAACCAAATTGGGGTGCGCTTTCGCCCATAACGTCCAAACCAAACATTTTTAGCTCTAAGATTTCACATGGTAAAGTGGAAAATAGTAGCTTGCCACAGACACCAAAATGTTGGCCGCTTCCGGTAAAATCTCGTTTCTTGTGTACGAGGCTATTAGCAATCGGGCCATGGACCTTTAAATATTGAATAGAAAACATGACCTCCTCAACTAAAACTTCAAATAAGATTGTATCGGATGTAGGTAAACAATCTTTTCTTATTTGAAAAGACGCAATTTAATTTAAAGCCACCTCGGTTTGTCAGTTCGGTTCAAAGTGTACTAAAACATCGTATAAATGATGATTGAATTTGGAACTTGCAAAATATAATCTTTGGTTTTTATTTTTTTAAAGCAAAGTATAGAAGTGGTTAGGCGGCTCCGATTTACCCATGAAAACTACTTCCCAAGTAAAATAGTTTGAAACATAAAAATGATAGCGTACAGCACTATGTAGTTAAAATATGGCGATATACATCATACATATACGTAGACTTTGTATGACCTTCCTCGTTCTTCACCTTACTTGTTCAAGAAGGAAAAAAAACACTTCAAATTGAGACATTTTGCAGATACTGCGTATTCACTGTGTGAGTTAAAATCCTGCCCTTTGACGAAAAATGTCTTGTACATTTAAAAACAAAGCTAAACAAATAGGTAAAAATCCAATCCTAACTTTTTACCGGAGCACACCTTACCTACACAGTTGTAACCGTCTCCCTCGTAACCCATGTTGCACATACAAGCAAAACTACCCTCGTTGTTATTACACATAGCGTGGTCATGGCAATTATGAGTTCCTCTTTGACATTCATCTATGTCTGGAAAAAAATACGAAACTTTGTCAGACTGATGAGAAGTATTTAAAATAGTTTTGCTTTTGCATATCGGTATGAGTAGAAAATGATATGCATGATTCAGATTTTAGAAAGAGGAAAATAATCTTAGAGTTACTCATTTCACTCTAAAATAATCATGGTAACTTCTCCCTGACCATCGAATTGAAATGATTGAGTTTGACGTGACAGACCTGTTAAATTAATGTTGCAAAAGATGGTAATTTCTAAAAGGGAAGCAATTTCCAACGTAAAAAAATATATAAAATGCGATTATTATTCAAATATACATGTCTGCAACAGTAATAGAAATTTATTGGTGGGGAATAACAAGGTTCACGAATTGTTATTAGTTAAACTACATGCATTCGATTTTTATTATAGTTTACAACATAAGATTAACATATTACTGGGGACGTGTTGTATTCGAAGTCGTGGATCAATGACTTGATGTAATTACGGAAATAACGTTCGATTTAGCCTATTCCCAGTGGGCAGTCTAGAAAAAAGACGATTAATAACGTTGGACGTTGTGTAATGGTTGGATATGAATATTTTTAACCGTTTCGGTGGCCGTTGGTTAAAGTTTGGCAATTGGTGTCACAATCAGCAACGTTACTACAACGTTGCAAAATTTTACATTGTAAATTTATCAAAAGTTCTGATTCTACAGCTGTTAAGGCTATGGTGCGAAACTTCATAAAGTGTATTGCTGATTACCTGTGCATGTTTGGTCCATCTCCTATCTCCTTCAAATCCCACAGCAGCACACCCACATGGAAGCTCCCCTCACTGTTGAAACACGACGCGCGCCACCATCGCAGGTATGTGTACCGATCTCACATTCATTTATATCTGCAATGAGGGATTTATTTGGCACACAAATCCTAGGTATTTGATTTTCTAATTTTTCAGCAATTTATTTTTACTTAATGTATACAGTCCCGAAAACCTGTCCGTAAATTTACGAAATTTCTGGCAGCAGTATTTCCAGTCTTTTTAGGGTAAAACTATCGGGGAGCCCGCCTGTGCGCGGGCCCCCGCTAGCTGATTATACCCGCTAGATCGTATACTGGAATGTTTTTCAAAGGCACTGTATTCGACCTAATTAGCAGTCCGGACATTTGATGGTGTCATTCATTAAGCTGGCCAAGTTACCGTATAACCCCTGGATGACCTTTGACCCCCAAATGCCCCTCGAATCATGACCACAAACTTCGTACGGCAAACCTCTACCAGCATACCAAAACTCATATCCAACTCAAAGCCCGCAAAGTTTCCATGACCCCTGGATGACCTTGACCCCCAAGATAGACCCTCGAACCGGTGACCACTAAACTCGGTGACAGCGGGAAACTCTAACCACCACAAAAACAGAACAAAACTCTTTCCATACGTACGTCAAAGAACAGCCAAGTTACCCAATAACGATCCTTGGATGACCTTTGACCCCCAATGACCCTTAAAAAACTGACACGAAACTCGTTGGCTGAAACTCCTACCACCATAACCAAAACTCATATCCATACATCAAAGCACGGCCAAGTTAACCCATAATGACCCCTGGATGACCTTTAACCCCAAAATGACCCCTCGAAAATGTGAACACTAAACTCGTACGGCGAACTCTACCACCACACAAAACGCATATCCATCGGCCAAGCACGCTTCAAGTTACCCAATAAAATGACCCCCCTGAATACCTTTGACCCCAAATGACCTCTCGAAAACATGACGCACTACACCGTACGGCGAAACTCTATACCACCATACCAAACTCTATTCATACATCAAAGCACGACCCAAGTTACCCCAATATGACCCCTGGATGACCTTTGACGCCCCAATGACCCCTCGAAAACGTGACCACTCACAGATCAACTCGCACGGCGAAATTCTACCACCCTACCAAAAACTCATATCCATACGTCAAAGCACGGCAAGTTATCCAATAATGACCCCTGAATACCTTTGACCCCCAAAAGACCCCTCGAACACATGACCCCTAAACTCGTACAGCGAAACTCTACCCCATACCAAAACTCAATATTCATACCTCAAACATGCCCAGTTACCTCAATAATGACCCCTGGATGACCTTTGGACCCCCATTCCCCCTCGAAAACGTGACACAAAACTCAACGAAGCGAAACTCTAACCACCCAACATAAACCTAAACTCATATCCATTTGTCAAAGCACGGCCAAGGTATCCAATAATGACCCTGATGACCTTTGACCCCCAAATTACCCATCGAAAACAGGACGCACTAACTCGTACAAAGCGAAACTCTAACCACCACACCAAACTCACATCCATACGTCCCAACACGGACCAGTTCCCCATAATGACCCCTGGATGATCTTTGACCCCAATGACCCCTCAAAACTTGACCACATAACTCGTACGGCGGCGAACTCCACCACACACCAAAAACCAGATCAATATGTCAAGCACGCTCAAGGTTACCCAATAATGACCCCCCGATGACCTTGACCCCCAAAAGACCCCTCGAAAATCATGACCACAACCTCGTCCCGTTCCGACTCTAAAACCCTATAACAAATTCATAACACCGTATGTTAAGGACGGCGAACGCATAGCCGGACACCAAACAAACAAACAAACCCCCAAGTTGGTTTTTTTTAGTAATAAGATTTAACCAGAATTTTCTGTCAAGTAACGGATACTTTTGACAGTAATTTTTACAGAAATTGTCTCATATTTCTTGAAAAATATGTATTTAAACAGACATTTTTCGTAATTTAAATTACGGAACCAAAAAAAAAAAGTCCGGAAATAATATTGCGCCAACCAGAAATTTTTGAAATATTTCCGTAAAATTAAACATTTTTAAGCTAGTTTTATTTTTTATTTTTTATTTTTAATTGTTTCTAAAACATTAAAAAAAAAAAAATTTACGGAAAATCTGTTTTCCTTATTTACGACGGGAAATTTTTAAGCAGTGTAGAAAGAAATGAAACATACACAAGAGGCCCTCCAAGCGTCAAATAAAAGTGGGAATATTCTTTAACTCCAGAGACTAAAAAGATTTATACATATTAAGTTACATAACCTATCTTACTATAAAATGAAATCTGTCTGTGCGTTTAGTTGCCCTTTGGCATATGGAGCTGATATTTGACATGCGAGTTAGGGGAACACCATCTGACGTTTGTTATCAGGATTATCAGAGTGACCCAAAAGCTCAAAGGTCATATAGAGGTCATTGCATAAATCCCTATGACCACCAACTTTGTCAAAAGGACCGGCTTCCTGAGCACAGAACAAATCGGATGTCAAAGGTCATGTAGAGGTCATCCAGCTGAGCAAGAAAGCCAGTAATCGCACCGAAAGCCGGGTGACCGCCTAGTATTAAAATGTATTGGTGAGTTTTTAGATGTCATCTCACCTGAACACATCATTCCCATTCCATCTTCGCCCCTCAAGCCAGTGGTCACAATACAAGGGTATAGCTACCCCCTGTCCATTCGTGCACATGGCGTTCACACACCGCAGGGAGTGTGATCCAACATCACACTCGTTGATAGATGTTTTGAAATAAATTAATGCCGACCAAAAACATAATGGAAATTCACCCAAAAAAAATGCATAGTGTGATAATAGCCAGCGCATCCTGTGGTATGCATATTCTAGCTCCTCTGTTTAGATTGTTATTAAAAAGGTTTCTTGTTCCAATACCAGGCTGTCAATGCTTGTTGCACGTCATGTCAATCAAATTATTGAAAACTATTTTGCACGGTAAACATGCGCATAGTGTTGTTTTCTAAGTCAGCTTACCTGAACACATGAGACCGTCCCCTTCATACCCCATGTTGAGTGGACATTCAAAAACTGCCCAAATGTTGGTGCATACTGCCATCAGCGTCACAAGTTTATGTGGCCAATGGCAGTCATCAATTCTAGATAGAAACATAGTATTAATGGCAGGTTTATGCCAAATACAGAAAATGTAGTGGCCTTACATGTATAGAATCCCGTTCGTTACATGGGAAATGTCAATGAAGGTCAATGGATTAATAAAGATTCCATCTATGCCGACATACTCCTTGGACCAGACCCATAAAATGCTTCAAACACTACTTACTCGCTGTTCGTTTAAATGAACAAATTGTGTAAACGTACACTGTTAGATACTATTGTTATGGGATAACAATGTTAAATAAAACAGTCGCAAGAATAATTAGACTCATTTAACAAAAATAACAAACAATCAACTTTGTTACATTATTTTATTACCACACTGATACATGGTTTAAAACAGCATTGGCCTCAGAACATCACTTTATGTACAGAGATTAACACGTAACATTGTGTGGTGTAACAGTTTCTGAATGCTCTTTATAGCAAAGTACAATCAAGACACTACAATGAGCTACCATACCGGAGCACATATGTCAGTCGCCTTGGTAACCAACATCACAGCTGCATTGAAAGCTCCCCAGGTGTTGGGTGCATGCATGAAGCATAATGGTCACAGTATGTGTACTCACAGGAACACCGTCAAATCTACAGTAAAAATGTTTGTAAGGAAATAACTGCATGCCCTAAAGGTTTGAGAATGGTAAATATCAAAATTTAACCCTCGTCTTACAGCTTTTTTCTTAACACGGTTTACCAAGGGGGGGGGGGGGGGGTCACCCCCTTCACCCCCAACCCCGAGAATACGTTATAAAGTACCCGATGCTTATAATTTTGATACAGTGGAAGCTTATGGTTCCTTCCTCGTTCAATTGATACCAAAATAGGTAGTTGAACAAACATACCTAGTATTGCGTCACCATGACGTCATAAAGTCCACGAAGCGGCAAAATTGGCGGTTCCACAGAAAATAGGGCCGAAATCCAATTTTGCGGCTAAAAAAAAGTAGGGAATATCGGATTTTCATGCGGTTTTTCAGCTCTATAAATGATGGCAATTGGTAAGTTTTACATAAACAGAGTTTTAGGACCATACTTGCATAATATTTTCAAAAAAGGCACCATAAAATATACGTGGTGCACCACCCCCCCCCCCCCCCCCGCACTCCTTCGACTTTGGCGAACATACCCTACCCGGTTGAAGGTGCGTACCTTCGAATGTTTTTTTCGCTAAAATTACCAGGGAAAGGATGAGAGGAGAACGATTACTAGAAGCTTTTAGAAAGTTTTGGCATTTAGCGCACCGGAGCGAAGTTCAATAGGGGGGGGAACCCCCTGGTAGACGAGGGTTAATTAGTTCGAGTTCTACATGGGCAGAGCATTGCGAAACTATATAAAAGCTATTAAAAATAGAACAAAATTTCAAACCAAAATGGTTTTAATTTCATTGAAAAAAATTACCGTCCTAATCGTAATCTACACGATAGCTACATTCAAAGTTACCTATACCGTTAAACACATTACAGAGAACGTACAAAAAACATCATTGCATGTACCAGGTGTATGATGTATCAACTGAAAACCGAACATAAAAACTGTGTATCTAAATGGGATTTATAACACGTGCATCTCACCTATACAATTGTTTCCATCGCCTTCGTATCCATCGTCACATCTACAATGAAAGCTTCCCACGGTGTTCAAACATGTTGCATGTGTAGGACAATTATGTGAGCCAATGTGTGTGTCGCCCCGGCTTTCACATTCATTAATATCTTTAAAGAAATGTTATATTTCTTTTCAATTTTAAAATCTTTGACATCGAACTTTTAGCATTGCAATTATTCATTTTCAATGAAGTATTCGGAAATGGGGATTTAAAAAGGATTCAATTAGCTCACCAGTGATATGGTTTGTATGTCATATCTTTCATATATGAGGATTAATTGATTGATTGATTGATTGATTGATTGATTGATTGACTGACAAAAAAACATAGGCCCAATATAGTGCTGACTATTTAGGCACTAAATTAAAGGAAAGCCTTTTAACACTCAAATAAATAAAAATGAACCAAACTGAAGAAAATACACATAAAAAGACCAAAAAAAGATGAATGCTAAAACAGTTAAACCTGGAGTGCCTTAGCAAGGAGGCACAAGTCAGAGAATGTTGATTCAGATCATTCCACAACTTGGGCCTATAGTGGAAGAAACTTCTCTGACAAAGAGTGAGGCGACTGAAAGGTAGATAGAGGGCACGAGAATGATTATATATCTGGAGTTGGCACGAGAGTGAGAAGTAAAAATATTAATTGGGAGCAGAGGAAAGACCTGTATAAATTTTGATACATCTCTTCAGAGACGACCAGGGAAGTTTGAAAAAGGAGGTCATCATGTTCAAGATTCCAAGACTGCAAAACGGTCCGGCATGCAAATATCTGAGTTAAGTTTGTTGTGCCAGGCTGTGCTGCTGTAATATGGGACGAACAAAGGGGATGTACAGGGCGCGATGAAGATTTTTAGGAGCAAGATGAAAATTTCTATGCATCAGGCCAAATTATTGTCTTGAAGGTGAGAGAAAACGTGTTTATGAATGATTTTTCAGGATTTAGGAGATGATTGGTTGGTGATCGAACGATAATTATTTATGAAATTCTTGTCCCCGATTTATAAATAGGAATGATGAAGGATATCTTCATGCAGACGGAACCTTGTCGGCGGAGAGTGAAATATTAAAATGTATCAGAGTATAGATGTTTTTCCTGATTAACTTATGGAGGTCCTTAGAGAGCCAGGGCTGGTTCTTAGCTCTACAACGAATGATTTTCTGTGGTATACAATCATTCATAGTTTGCATTCAAAGAATCATGAATCATGAGACACAATTAACGTCAATATCAGGATCCAAGTGAAGTGAGGATATTAGTGAATTGGCTTTATCCCAGTCTCCATCACCATATTTCCAGATAGACTGTAGAACACTCAGATATTTTGGGATTGAAATCAATACTAAATATCATGGTGACATGCACCAATGGGTGAAAGGTAATTGAACTTTACTGATCACACTTCATCGTTTGTATAAATAAGATCAAGTAAGGGAATGGTTTGCTATGACTAAACTATGTAGGTTGAGAAACATGCTGATCAAGATTGAAATTAGCACTTTAATCACGTCATTCGTCAAACATCAAGTGAGACGGATCCAATAAATCAACATTGAAATCCTCCATGAGAACCATCTTTGTTCCAGGAGGACAAATCTGGTTACACATGGAGAGACTAGTACACATTTGAGGGAGGGTACGTGTTTTAGAAAGTATCCGTATGAAGAGTAATGATTAATATACCCGATTTTTGTCCTTTTAGATAGCTTTTGGTATTATAACTTGTAGGGTATGTTAGGATACATATACCTTTTACAGACACGAAAAAATCTGGTTTTTTTGTGTCTAATTTAGTCAATCACTGAGTGTCTTTAACAAATAGATGATTATGAACAAATGTATTTTGGGATTATTTTGGGAAGCCAGTATTGACTGAAGTATGGCACTCTGTTTTGATTTTAATTGGAATTGTAATAGAAACTGATCAGATGAGAACATTTAGCAACGTAATTAATTAAATCTGAATAATAATTACAAATTAAATTAGAATAGATCGACAACTTACCCATGCATTGCTGTCCATTGCCTTCATATCCACGATTACATTTACATTGGAAACCACCTAGGGTGTTTGAGCACTCAGCATTCATGTCACAGTCATGTGTATTCATCTCACATTCGTTTATATCTTAAGCAAATATAGATAATGTATTCAAACAGGAATGGAAATCAGTATAACTTGTGATTGGAATTGCTATATCCAAAAATGAAGGAAATAAAAAATAATGAAGAAAAGCAGCAAAAAAGTCAGCTGAGTAGATCCTGGTGTGTCAACAATGGCAGAGATCGCGTGTGTTCAGAATGGAAAAGACAACACTGTGAAGGACAACTGTCGCTGAAAGTAATAACATCTCTTCTTCCGCAACCGACGACTACTCTCAAAGAAACCCTTCTCAAAATTTCTGATGTAAAATACTGATATAGAAAAAGTAATCGACAGAAGGAAAGAGTGAAACCAGATCTTCCGCATTGAGCTATAGCTTATGTTTCGCAGTTAAGTAACAGAACATCAGCCCAGTAAATCAAACGCAAATATATTAAAGTTAATACAAATTAAGACAGATTTGTGAGATTACATCTCATCTACCAAAGACAATGAAATAACAAGACATTACAGAGACAATGATGCAGACATCGCGTTTTAGTAAACACTTGGCGCAGTGCAGATTGTATATGATACAACAGAACTGGAACAATGAATCAATGTACAGTGTGAAGAGTCTAATCTCTGTTATGAACGCACACTTTTCCAATATAGAATCTCTCACCTCACCCCATTAGGTCGATACACTCTTCTCGATTGAACGATCGGCCACCTGTTAAAACACAACTCCTCAAAACGATCAGTCAACAACATACACAGGTTTTACAAATCTTCAAAGATATTAATTATAATACCTGAACCATAATCCGGCTCCTGTATAACTCTGAATGACCCTGCATACGTAGCTCCCCATGGTGTTCATACAAGATCCCATAGAGTCACAGGTATGGGTACTCATCAAGCACTCATCAATATCTGCCAGTTACAAAATCAGTTAAGACACGTTAGTATCGTTTTGGAAAAGCGACTGTTTCAAGTGTCATGAAAAGTGGTTTCAATTCAGGAGGTGTTTTGTAATGCGTTGTCGTTACAATGATTCTAGATAATAACCTGGGGTCCGTTCCGAAAGTGGTCGTACTACAGTCGTACATCTTCTATCGCAACGTTTTTGCGTAAATCACACTTACGAGTTAGTCTGCGTCCGAAACTAAGTAAGGGGGGGGGGGGGGGGGGGGGGGGGTGCACTTAAAAATCTTCCTTCAAAACTTACGAAAAATCTACGTCTTGTGCGTAACTAGTGCGTACGCTATTTCCACGACTGTTCATGCGTTCCTAACTTAACTTAGTCGCAGGATTATCGTAAAGTTACGCGAATTTCTACTTCTACTCAGAGTTGACGTAGATTTGACATGTAACGATAGAAGTTGATATTATGGACATTATGGAAGAGCTAGTATTCGTGATTTCATTTGGAAAAGGAAGTGAAGGCTGGGAGTGATTGTAGGAAGACTATTCCAACCTTTTGAACATGCTCGAGACGAGACCGGGGGCACCCTTGTGTTTGGTTTGGGTGTGTGTATGGGGGTGTATGTGGTGGGGTGTATCTGTGTGATGTTATGTGTTTTTGTGCGGTTGTTTTAATTTTAAAGGGACCCCACAGCAAGTTTTGTTTTTGTTTTGCTCAGTGCCGCCCAATGACCTATTTTCAAACTAATTTCAAAGATTATGTAGCCTATCTCTTGATCCGGATTTTTCTCACACTTTTAAACACAATTGAGTTCTTTCTTTTAAATAAAAATATACCTTTTTGTGTATTTCAACCTCACATTTTTAGGGGCTTGTCTCCAAAAGACCTCCGAGTTTTCATCACATCCACCGTTACTTCCATAAGTTATGATCCTCGTCCCAAGTTGAAAGTATGTTAGATTAGGATTGAAAATTACTGAGGAGGCAACATATCTAAATTGTGAAAATTTATATAAAATGTAGGGTTATTTTCCATGTACTTAATGAGGAAGTACGTGTTGTCTCTGTAGCCTACGTAGGCCTATAGGATGAACACGTCACACGATATCGTTATTACGTAAGCTTAAAGGTACTGGCCAGATTTAAAGGTATTGAGAGAAATTTTCCTGTATAATTATTACACCAAAAAAAAAAAAAAAAAAAAAAAAAAAAAAAAAAAAAAAAAAAAAAAAAAAAAAAAAAAAAAAAAAAAAAAACTAGCGTATGACCTCATTGGCAGTTGTAAAGAATCATAAACTTGCTATTGTGAGTGTTAATTTGGTAAAAAAGGTTCAAATCCTATAATTCCTGTCTAACAAGAATAACTTCTCTTGTGCATGAGTATATGACACACAACTATATTAGTCATGTTATTTAATGAACGAAACTACTATGCCTATCCTATTGTGTCTCTGCTTTTTAAATTATACAAATAAACACATAACGCGTTTAATCACGTCTATGAAGAGTGGGATCCTCATGGCGACATAAATAGCTGTTAGAGATAAACACTCAAACAATTCTAATGTGGAGCTAGGCAGTAAGGACTTGTACCAACATCAAGGTTTAACACATGCAAACAAATTACATAAACCCATAACCCGTTTTTGTTTAAATTAACAAGAAAATTATTTTATGTATGTTATCATGACGGCATCTTGACCCTCTAACAAGTATGTTTGTCATTGCTCAAAACAAAATCTTATAATGTGGCAAATTTAGATACAAAAATATCTGTAAACGGAACCACTAACACAAAAAATATATTACTTAAATCCATATTTTTAATAACAATATCCTTATTTCCAGGATTTGACCTACATGAACATCTTGTTATATAGGCCTAATTTTTATATTTATTGAAAAAACTTTACAACGCCGTCCATGTGCCAAGCAGGTTAGTATTTATTGCATCTTGCACTAATTAAGCTTTAAATGTACATTTCCATGTAAGTTAGTGGTATAGAACTGCGGACATTTAACACAATTTGAGTTTGAAATTATATTTCTTTTATAATAAAAGGACCCTCCCGAATTTCGATTAAAAAAGAAAATACCAAAATAGAATTTGATTACATCTAAATTGGTCACAGAAATGAAAATAAACAGCTCTCACCCGCAGAGCTATAACTAACAGAAGTAGTCACCATAATTAAACATTTCTATACTAAACGAATTAATTGATAACCGTGATGAAAAAGAAGTGAAGCACATCAGGAGCTACATGAAGCAAATAAAAAAAATATTGAAGTGTTAAACACACACACACACACACGCATACACGCACGGGAACAAACAAAAATTAACGAATTAGACCAAGTTGACCGACAATCAAGCGAACCATGTCCGAGTGTTTTAATACTTTAAGTTAAAGTTCTATAGATACCACACAATAAAAAAAAAATCATTCATACCTGATGATAATAGGCACATGGTAACATTCGCAAACGTGTCTCAGACTTTTGCACCCAGACAGAGCCCAATTTTAATCCCAATCAATGAATGGAATGGCCTTTAAATCGGCTTAGTTTATGTTAACGTAAGATTGTCGTAGGTTTACTGGTAGAAATGCACTTACGACAATCTTAAGTACACTGTTCGGGAACGCTACTACCATGGTAGTAACCAAAATCTTAAGCCGTGCGTAAGATGAAATTTACGATCATAGTTTCGGGAACGGACCCCTGGTACTCAAGTCACACCAACCACTTTTGGGATCACTCCTAGGTTAAAGGTAATCTATTTTATAGAGTATTTTCCCCCAATTTCTAAAACTTTAACATAGATAATCTATGGCTTACTGTATTTTGCCAAACGAAACGAAACAGAACTCCCATTGGATTACACGCTTTATTCCGTCATGCATGCATAACGTGCATAACGGAATAAAGCGTGTAATCCAATGGGAGTTCTGTTTCGTTTCGTTTCGCAAAATACAGTAAGCCATAATTTATATCATTTATGGTACTCCCAAACTGTCTATTTTGGTAACATAAATGAATTACCCAAGGGATGTATTGTATAATTTTTCCAATAACCAGTTGATCAATACACTATTGACCAGTCCACAAGAAAGTGTACAAGTACGTAATACATACTAGTACGTACATACGTCATACTTTCCCACAATGCAATGCAACTTTTTAAAGATATACATAAGGTTTTAATATTTCACCCCGGGATAGTTTATTTTTACAGTTCTGAAGATGCAATCTTCACTACATAGAGTTCTAAAGCCTATCAACAAAATGTATGTGCGGATTTTTGATAACTTTTTTCAAATAAATTATATTAATTAATTAAGAAAGTTGATATGACGTCATCATTGATATTTTTGTACAATAATTAAATTTCGACACATGAAATCAAAATTTTGACACATAGAATTTGTTTATAAGGTTGTTTGGCATTAGTTCTGAATTAGTATCCTTTCTCGTCTTAAAACTGAGAATCCCGAGAGGATTTTATAAAATTCGTTTGTATTTCTTTATAATTTGGTGACTTAAGTACGTACTTGTACGTATATGTATACGTACGTATACGCACAAGTACGCTATCGTCTGCACTGTTTACCTCATGTTTGCAAGTGCATGCCACGCCCACTTCTGAATACTGATAGGGTTATATTACGTTTAAATATCTTTCTTTGTGTATGAGGTAATTACCAAAATAGTAGATCAGAATACTTTCTAAGTTTTGGATGCTATTAGTTTTTGCAATTTTTTCACAAACTTGTTTAGGAAGTTTATGCTGTTCTTAGTGAACATGCAATTTCTAAAATCAACCGATATAATCTAATTTAAATAATCTAAAATCTAAAAGAACAAACAGAAGGGCCAAACGAGTTTGAAACATGACTGTCAACGTGGTATCAGCTAATTTTTCCACTGTATTAACTACCAACAGAAAATTGATAGGTAGATCCTACCAGTACAAAGTTGTCCATCGCCTTCATAACCTTGTTTACACATACAAGTAAAACTTCCAATAGAATTAGAACACATCGCGTCCACGTGGCAACCATGCGTGCCGACGTCACATTCATTTATATCTGAAAGTGATAATATAATATTGTTTTGAGGAATGATTGCTACACTGTTAAAATGTGCATTAAAATAACGGCGTTTTGACTGGCAGCCTAGCCGGGACTCACAACAGTTAAAACGACGTTTATTAACCATTATTTGCACGTTTCGATTCCTTTTTTGCAGTTATTTGCACGTTTCGAGTCCAGGCTGACAGTCAAAACGAAGTTTTTAGAGCATTTTAACAGTGTATGTATAGAAAAGGAGAGGAAGAATCACAGAGGAAGAAAGATAATGCTGATTGAAAGAGTGGGTTGAGAGCTAGGAGAACAGAAATGCTATTTCTTTGCATTTTTAACTGGAATGGAGGAAAATTAAAACCAGCTAAAGAAGCTTAACGCTACTTCATTTTAACGCTACTTCATTTGACGAATATGCGTGTTACCGTACTGGAAAAAAGGGTTGTCATTCTTTTAAGAGAAAAAGGGTCATTGATTACTTTTAAAGATTGCCTTCCACCAATGGATTGCGGATTCGATCCGCAGTAGGGTCACGACTTTATTGGATTCGATCGGCAGTTGCTCTTGCAGGGTTTTCTCTGAATAAGTTGGTTTCTTCCTACATGTGAAATCCGAGCTCTTCCCGGTTTCCATGAATAAAATTCCAGTATAATTTGGTTAATATCTTTGTTGAGCGCCTAACGAGCGCGGTGTATTGCAATAGTTGCTATGTAAATAATAATAATAATAAAAATAATAATAAAAATGAAACCTTGTGGGATGAAATCTCATTATTAAAATTGTAATATGCTCTCATCTAGGTTTGCTTTACCTGGCCCCCTCTGATCACACCTTTAAGGTGTTTTATAATTATATGAATTTTAATGTTTTAAAGTTTGTAAATTGTATTCGTGAAGTGCTGTTTACCCTGCTTTGACCCACGCTAACGTTGATCGTTGGTGTGTTGGTCTTGCCCTGGGATTTTATGTATGCTTTTTAACCATTGTTAATAAAGTAATGAATATATAATATATATATATATAGATATATATATATATATTATATATATATATATAGATATATATATAATATATATATATATATCTATATTCCTGTGATATTTTCTACGCCCAATATTATCACAAATGACATCTTTACAAAAATCAATACTAACCATCACAGCTTCGGCCATCGCCGTGATATCCCATGTTACAAGTACATGCATACCCGCCATCAACGGTAGAGCAGCTGGCATGGGCGTGACAATCGTGTGTGCCAAACTGACAAACGTCAACAACTTAATGGAGAAACAAAAGTTACTTAAAATGTATGAATGCAATTTTGTGTGCTTAGTACAAGATAAGCGCTGGTCAATGGAAAAACACAATTACCCGGTAGTTAGCATGGATAGGATTTCACGAGATATAGGTCATGGGTACAAGCTTGGCAATATCGTGTTTGATCCCCCGTAGCATTCTAGCTCCCCTAAGTTACTGAAAAAAGTATGCCTACTAGAGTGGTGTAACAAATATTGTTTTCATTTTATTGTGTGACCTTATTGCGTTCTTATGGAATTAACGCTTGTTGTGTGTATATAATCGCATTTCGCCCCGTTTGTATATTTTACACATTCACTTTTCCTGCTACAAAGAATAGCAACAGAGGGGCGTGAGTCTGTTTGGCAAATCGGAGACTTCACTCTGAACCAAACCCTAGTTCGCCATCCGTTCAACAAAAAAGGGGAAAATCAAGATTTGATACTTAGCTTGAAGTAGAGCAAATCTGTTCCTTTCAAGTTATACGCCCAGGGCCACGGGTAAGATTGAGAAAATAGCATTTACTTGTCTATGTTTGAATTTAATGGTTGTATCCGTGAAGGTTCTCAATTCTGGTCCTTAGAAAAGCAAAATGCTGCAATCAAAACAGGTATTTTCACGGACATAAACCCTAATTATCCCAGTGCTATTTTTTTATACAATAACGTCTCCGTGTAAAGTAAACAACAGGTGATCAAACAAGATTGTACAGATCGAGTGCTTGGAGCACAGATGTCTTAAGTGGCATTTTTTTGGATTTTCAATTTTTTGCATATTATGATAGACATGTGGATATTCTCTATTTATGCACACATCAACAAGTGCTGAGAAACACCTTTGAATGGTTAAAACTGGCTTAACACCTATCTGCAAATTTTCCATGTGAAACAAATGTTTGGAGCCAACTGATATTTTAAGCGAATCATGAAACACATTTGGTGCCCACACATGGTAAGTGCTGTACTTAACCACTGTATGCACCTTAAAGATCGCTACTTATCGCATGTCTAGTGAACTTATCATGTTATAAAATTAAGACTAGAAATGCAGCATCAGGTTAAAGCCCAAGGTTTTAAGTCTTGTTTGTCCCACAACGCCAAGAATGCACATGAAGCATCTGTGCTCCAAGCATCGAATATAGGCCTATAGGCCTATAGTGACCAACTACCACGGATTCTAAATAATGATCTTAGATTTTTGGTAGGTCTTCACTATAGGCCTATGAAATCTGTTTATCCACCAGTTGCGTATTTATTTGCACATTGGCATTCATGTGTAGTATAACTGGGTTGCCAAAAAGATTATTGGCCTATAGAGTGACCAACTACAATCATTCTAAGAAATGTATCTCCGTCGAACGTATATCAGAATAGTATTCGTATATGTGGAAGGAAGGAGTGATCGAGGGTGATCAAAGATCGGGGCCTCAAGCCTCCGATCTTTTATCTCCCGTTTTTGTCACTTGTTCTATCCTATTCTGTTATACGTTCAACAAAATACGGGGGAGTTAAATCCGAGCTTGAGCCCAGATCTTTGATCCCCGTGATCCACTGCTTCCTTCCGCTTTCGTTAACTCTTAACCACCGAAAAACTACTAATAACCCGTCTTTTGCTGATTAAAAAATACCCCCAGAAAAAATCCCCTGTTCTCGTTCTACGGATGGGAGCATTATTGAAGAATTTTGGTCGTGTCGCTATATAGATAATCTTGTTTCACTCCCCCCCCCCCCCCGTTGCTATCAATTTGTACAGTGAAGTCTCCGTGTAAAGTATAGAACGGGTGGGCCAAACAAGATTATTATATTATAGTGACAGCCTGTTCGAATCTATTCTGTTATACGTTCAACAAAATACGGGGTTCATTCAAGATCCGAAGCTTGAGCCCAGATCTTTGATCACCCGTTGATCACCCTTCCTTCCTCTAACCTTCGGACCCCCCAAAACTACAATGCAACGACAACAATTACAAATCAGAAATTTCCTGGGATATCTTTTATAATAAAGTTTGTATCTCTGATTGATAGACCAACTAGAGTCACTCCTCCTCTGCTACTTTATTGACAATATATGTACAAAAGTCATCTAATCAAAGCAAGTCGGAGTGTGTGTTGTTGGCCTAACTGACCATTTTCCAATTTTTCAATTACAAATCAATTCCGATTAAGTACAACTATCCAGCCACTGGTACCCAACCCGTTCATTTAATGAAAACGTCTACCCAAAATTTGTATAATCATTTCGATTGGAAGTTGTTAATGATTTCAATCGGCGGAGAAGCTTATAACGCGTTCTTTTAAAATTTCTCCACATTACAACATTTACTTCCCATCTAAAACGCGTAGTACTAAATCCCGTAATCATCGCGTCTCGTAAACCATGGATTTACGCCAAACAATACTTTAATTATACATCGTAAGGAGAAGCTCACCGAAAATATGTTGCCCATCAACTTTAGAAATAAGATCAATTCACTAATTATCGTAATAGATTAAACTACTTATTAAAGAGCTCGAGAAAAGATTACACACCAACAAACTAGAAACCTGTAAAAATAACACTAAACTCACCTGGAACATTTAAATGACTCTCGGTCGTAAGAAAACAAACCCACAGATTACCAACGTTATGTTATGTGAGTGATCATCAACAAACCAACCCCATTCTCATCGTAAACAGATGTAACAGTCTAGATTCTAATATCGGCCCCAATCTTGCTGGCAAAAATTAAAGATTGTAACATTAAGTTTCATCATTTCCTTAATAAAATACTCTCCCCTCAATTCGCTTTTCCTTTCTCTACGGACAGGAAGAGGTTTCCAAAATTTGTAACACATTGAAATTCCGACATCGCAGTGGCTTTGATGAAATTACACTCCCATATATCAAATTCCGTCGAACAATAATTGCCCCTCCACTGGCTCATATTATCAACTTCTTTAACTACAGGTATAGTACCAACTAAACTAAAAATAGCAAAAAATAATTCCATTACAAAAAGTGGCGCTAAACATGTGCTCAAATTATAGGCCTATATCTTCCCCTGTTTTTTCAAAATTCTGAGCGAATCGTGCCATAATAGGTTATATAATTTTAATTTCACGTTTTGACTTGCTTCTAATTCACAGTTTGGTTTCGCTCTAGTCGTTCCTCATATATGGCCATTAGGGAAGCCTACAACAAAATAGTGTCTGATCTGGATAATAACAGTATAGCGTTGGTATTTTCCTGGACATCTCGAAGGCATTTGACACAATAAATCATAACATTCTCCTTTATAAGCTTCACCTTCATTATGGTGTCCGTGGTATTGCGCTCGTTGGTTCAGGAATTACCTACATGATAGATCACAATTTGTATCATTTAAAATGCCAAATCATCTTTTAAGAATGTCCCTATGCGGTTCAACATTGATCAAATTCATGGTCCATACTTTCATATATATCTAAAATGATATCGCGTTTCTCCTGAGCCCAGATCTTTGATCACCCGCGATCACTCTTCCTTCTTAACCTACACCCCAAAAACTACTTTAAACCACTCTTTTGCTGATTAAAATACCCCAAAAGAATCCCCTTTTCTCGTCCTACGGACGGGATGCATTATAAGAATGTTGGTCGTTGGTCACTCATATATAATCTGTTTGGCCACCCGTCGCTATACTTTACACGGAGACTTCACTGTCAAAAGAATAGCTACGGGGGGTGAAACACGATTCGAACAACGCAAGGGATCAAATTGATACAGGAGGACACCTTGAAGTATTATGAGCAAAGAAGGATTTAGCAAGGTGTGAACCTTGGTAGAGGAGGACAAGAGAGAAAGGAAACAAGACAGGACGGGGGCCATGGAGAAGGAAGGGACAGACAGAAAACAAAATGCCTTTAGTGAATTAAGGAGCACACAATAGCAACACGCAAACAAACAAGCACTCGATAGTGCACTATAAAGAAATTGCAGAGCACAAGAGACAAAGTGCACTATAAATAAATACGGGGGAAAAGTCCAAAGGAATACAATCACAGAAAAACAACCGACGATGCCTCCATATAGATAAACCGTCTTATCTAGGATAAAAATACAAAATAGTATAATCTAGTAACTACAGAGCATGGACCTCAAAACGATCGTGAATCAGACATAAGGCACATACTTTTAAAAAAAGTAGCAAAAAAATGGAATGTGATCAGTGGCGGCGCCAGTCCTCGTTTCTTGTGGCAACGGAGGGCAAAAGTGAAATGGTTTTGGGAAAAGTAGAAATTTGGAGGTAAAACATCCAAATGGGAGAGTTTATTTTTAACCAATTTTGGCAGTGGAAACAAGAATGAGGAAGAAAACATATAGAGGCCAATTCCCCCGTGCCCCCCTCTGGGGCGCCCCTAAACTGTGATCATTGAAATGTAAGGACTGCCGGGTCCCTTTGGTCATCATATATCACCCATCCTCACCGTGTAACTTCGAATAAATGCCCAAGGAGGCTGTCCAACCCATCCTATGATATCGCCGGCAAACGCAATGCCAACGTCAAAGATATAGTTGTCAGGTGTACTCGTCCTCCCTTGCAGCTTCTCCCTGCGGTATTACAGTCATGTGGCAACACACACACACACTATATGAAAACACTGGAACTCAAACTAATGACCTCCTTTTTCCAATGATACCGAAGATAAGTTACACCATACCGTGTTACGGGTTATAATTACGTCATTACCTCCGGACCTCGACGAGGGTCGGCAAAAGTTGTCATGTTTTTAGACCAAAAATAGGCGAAAATCTAATTTGCACTACGACAAGGTTAGAAATGCGATTTTCAGCTCTGATGAAAATTTACAAGTTTACATAAATGATAGAGGTTAGAGACATTTCTGCAAGATTATTTAAAAAATGTACCATAATTCGTGGGTGGACAACCACCCCACCCTAACCCCTATCGACTTTTACGGCATATCCTAATCACGGTGATGAATGCTTGCTACCCTTTTCGCTCTAAATGACCGGAAAGGTGAGGAAAACAAGTATTAAAAAACTTATGGCGTTATTTTAAGCGCTCTTGAGGAAAAGTTCCCTGGGCTGGTGGGTGGTAACACCCTCCCCTCCCACCCCACCTGGGGTAAAGTGAGGATGAATCTTACCTGTGGCATTGGCGCCATCCCCTTCGTAGCCCATTGTACAGGTGCAAAGAAAGCTTCCTTCAGTATTCGTGCATATGGCTTATCGTGACAGTCATTGGGCATCCACTACGCATTCGTCCATATTGAAGATACATACATGCAATGTTCACATAAGTTAATTAGTATTTATGGCCTAATAATCAAGTAACTATACTTCGAGTTACTTGTTACTGGTAGCGATGAATTAAAACTAGAACATCAATAGTGCAGTAGTCAGCAGTAATCCAATTTCTTGGTTGTCAATTTATGAATTGACTTGAAACCCTCTACAAAGTTACGGGTCTTGAGAGGGTAATCTGGGGTCCAATTCATGAAAAGGGGGGTCACTAAATTCAAGACTCATTACTGTGTGGATGTGCGAAAACTGAGGGTGGTCTGTAGGCAGGGTAGGTCCCGAAGTATGAGTGGCGGTCATGAAACGCCAACATTGTGAAAAAGTCCATTACTTTCAACTTATGTCTTATCATATTCGTAGAGTCTTCCAAACAAGGCCAATCGACCATCTTTGGCGAAATTGAGTTTTTTGCAGATTATGATATATATCACAAGCTCTTTCATTTATTACCAAATAGTGAGCGAAAATAACATTCCAACTTTGTAGAAATAATAGATTTTCACTTTGGGGAAGTCATACCCAAACGCCAAATGAAGCTTCCAAAACAGACCAAGTGCCATTCGTCCGTTTGCTGTATCTGAAAACCAACGCACGTGCTTATTAAGTGATCTATCGATCAATGGGATACTAAGCCTAAAAAAAAATGTTTGATTGGCGTAACACGACGACCCTATTTTTACCGCCGACCCTAAATATTTTTTGTGTTTATGGTCATGAAACGCTGATGAAATGCAAAAACAGGAATTTAATGACGGCATACTTCGGTACTCTAAGGATTGCAGGACATTCAAAAATGACAAATAAAGAGCTGTTGTGTACCAGAAAAAGTGAAGATGTGCCATTGTTTTTGTATGTTGTGTCATATATTTGTGGTTCTGGTATGTGAACATAAAATAAAAAAAAATAAAAAAAAAAAAATCCGACCACTACCTCTATTTTTTTCTATGTACGCCAATCAAACAATTTTTGTTAGGCCTAAGTACTGCGAGATTCATCTCACCGATTGATCAACACGGGGGGGGGGGGGGCGGGGGCTTTTAAAGTATGTCGAAATTAGTTTTCGAAAAGTTGATATTAGTACAATGTGGGTAGCTGTATCTGAGGCGATTTTGCCACACTCAAAATATTATAAATTTTGCAAGTATTTACTGACAGCAATTATGCCGAATAATTTACTGTGAAAAATATAACGTATACTTAAAAAAACTGATTCAATCAAAACACTGTGTGAAAAAATATATATTAGGCGAGTTATTACAGAGATTGGAAGGTGTAGAGAATAAAAAAGCACTGACGAAAATCCTACTTAGTAGGCCTATTCCACAAAGGTAACAAAATTTACGGGCATATACTGTAAAATCAGGTAATTTGGTATAAAAACATATGCAATAAACTGTAAAATATAAAGTGAGTGAATTTGAATGGCAAAATATAATAAAAGTGTTGGTTATGGGATTTTGTTGGCAGAATGTCCCAGTATTTTCCTAAAGATTTAAAGTATTTTTAAAAACAAACCAAAAAAGAAACCCTTTATTTTTTTTAACAATGTTGATATAATTCAAAGTTCAAATACGAGGCTCTCTGATAATTAGTTTCGCCGTAATAGGCCTCGAAATTGGACAAAAAAGTATTTTTACTATATTTTAATTACGGTTAAGTATTGACCCTTTTCTTATCCTTTTTTACAGTGAGCGCACGTTATTTAGTAAATACAAGATGCAGTTAGTAGTGGTATAAACAAATATATGCATTTTAGCCAGGCATGTGTTCTTACCAGACGTAGATTGAAGTGTCTTGACATGTCTAAGCGACGATCCGGGCGATGAGCCGGCCAAAAAATACTATAGCCTAGTTATCAGTTTGAATCGCCGGCCCAGTTGAGTTTATTTTATTATATTTTTTATTTGTTTTTAGACATATTAGTTAAAGGATCTATTTTGTAATGATGCAACTATACGTCTCATGAGAATAATTTCACAAATACCCTTATTTCATTTGAGAAGTGATAACACAAACATAAGCTAACTTACATGTATTAACCCTCGTCTTCTACCGAAGGGGGGGTGGTACACCCACCCCCCCTTCAGGGTTTTTTCCCCGGTTGCTTAAAACCCCCTTTTTGGTGACAAGTTATTTAATGTAAATTGTCAAGAATGTTCCGCTCCTTTAATCCAAAAACAAACATCCACCGGGGGATAGGTAAGATTACAGGGTGATCCCAAAAGTGATCGATAGGGGGGTGGTAACCAACCCCCCCTTGGAAGAGAAGTACCAACATGCTCACACAACCGGGAACATTCAACATCACTTGATTTTGGTACCAATAGATAGCTATGTCCTTCTTTCTTTGATACCAAAATGAGTACCAGCATGCCTAGCATTACGTCACAATGACGTCAAAAAGTTCCGCAGGTCAGCCAAAAACTGCCATTTCCATAGACACCACACAGTGAAAAAATTCAATTTTTCGCCAAAAAGGTTAGGGAAAATCAGATTTTCATGCGGTTTTTGACTCTATTGATGGGAAATGACTAGTTTTAATTAAGAAAAATCATTTAGAGCTCTAATAGGTGTGTGAGTCGCTTAAAATGGCGCGAAAATATCAATTTTTCCACCCTATATTCAGTATTTAAGTACTTTCCTCAACATATGACACCATGGTGACGTCATAATGGGAATGGTAGTACTTTATTTTGGTACCACTGGAAAAGAGAAACTCTAAAGCTATCTGGGTACCAAATTTAAAGGAATAATCGGGTTTTCAGTAACGAAAATCACAGGGGGAGGTGTGGTAACCACCCCCCCCCTTCGGGAGTGTTGTTACAAAAAATGGCTAGGTGGACGAGGGTTCGTTACGGTAAATTGTGCAAAAAAATAGTAACATTTATTTCAGTTACACCTGTTGCTGCATTATTTAATTGATGTGAAGTGTAATAAAGTAAAACGATTCAAATAGCTAAGTTGGTAATTCAAAGTATAACAACAATATGCAACCAAGACAACTTGTAACACCAGAAAGGTCACAAAAACAAGCAACTAAGTAGTAGCCGATTTTCACTCATAGATAGTTAAAAACTCTCTTGTTGAAACCCTTTCAGGTTTTGGATGATATTTGTCCATTTTAATTTCAATAAGTAATTTGAAAGGAAATAATGTATATACATAAATTCCATGTTCTTATATATACTTATGGTAGCATAGTATCGTGGTTATTAGGGTATTGGGTTCATATCAGAGGGTCCCAGGTTTGACCTAGTCTAGTTCATAGTAGATAGGGGCCTACCTGTTTAAAAGTTAATTACATGATTAATTTACACCTAAACTAACCTCGTATACCCGAGCATTTTTTTGAAAACAAAACTCCGAAGGGGGGTGGGTGGTTACACCCCCGTGATTTCCGTTACTGAACATCCGGTTCCTTTAAATTTGGCCTTAGAAAAGGATATAGCTTAGTGTTTCTTAATTCCATTGGTGACCAAAATAAGTACCAACATCCCCATATGACGTCACTATGACGTCATATGTTGAGAGGAAACGTGCGAAAATTATGAATATAGGGTGGAAATTGATATTTTCGCAATTTTAGCGACCCAAAACTTATTATAGCAATAAAATGCTCTCATTTGATAAAAAATAGTAATGTCCCATCATCAGATGTGATATCCTCACCGTTTCTGTGGGATCACCTTTATCTTTCCTATACGCCGGTGGATGGTTACTTGGATAAAAAGGAGCGAAATATGTCAATTGACAATCACATTAATAATGGCACCAAAAAGGGGGATTTAGCAGCGGCGGAAAAACTGAAGGGGTGCTAAAAAAACCCCCTCCCCCTTAGGAAGACGAGGGGTTAAGCTCAATTAAGGCAATGTCAAACAAAGATCATCAAAATCTTTTGGTTTTCCTCTTTTCTTTCCTATATTTCCCACATACCTACGATATTATTTTGAGTTCCAGCCAACTTAGTGGATTAAGGATTTCACTAACTTGATAATTATCTGTGTTTAAAAAAAATAAGCGCAATAAAGTAATGTGGTTAGTCAATGTACACAAATTATCATTCACATTTTCAGCCATCCAATTCAAATACATGATTAATGGTAAACTTAAAATATTACCCATTGAAGTATTCAATTTAAAATTGCAAGCAACCCGATTACGCTTATTGCAGGAAATTATTTTCCTTTCAATTCCAATAACGAAAGATGTTTAACATGAGAAAATTCTCATTCTGCATTTTCAATAAATACCCCTTTGATAATCAGAAATATGGCAATTTTTGAATTGAAATCAACCGTCAGAAGTCTTGTCGGCAAAATGCCTCTTAACCTCAAAATGGTTAGTTTTTTATACATAGAAAGTGTCAACAAACAAGGAAAAGGATAAGAGCAACTACTCTAAGGTGCTTGACTCCAAAGGGAAACATATACGCAATGATCTGTGTTGATGACAAAAAATTTAAAATATACCTGGAATATCAATTTCATTTCAAATGGTTCTGACTATACACTCCGATGTCGTTTATTTTTACGAGTTTTAGATTCGTCATGACACTAATGGCTAATATTACTCTTCCTATAGTTTTTCGTAATTGAGAAAGTAGAAGCCTACACGAATTATTGTATTTATTTCAGGTGAAAGTTGGAACACTGAAATTTATAACTATAAAGTAAAAGATCCCATATGATTTTTGAAAGCGCTGTTTAGGTTTAATTTACTGGAAAAAAAACAGTATTCATGTAAACACTGTTGTATGTGCGATCATTAGAATTAAAAGTGATTTCGTCAGAAGCATCGTAAATTTAATATAACGTTAAGTGGAAGAAGTTGTGATTTATCGTTTATAGCTGAGGGTTATATTTTGATACTTTTTGTAGAGTAAGTAAAAGGAATCAAAAAAAAAAAAAAAAAAAAAGTCACTAGTTTTATCTAGAAGAAAGCTTTATCTTACTATCAAGTCATTTATATTTGTTATTTAAAGTTATTATGTCCAATAATTATTCACAAAACCCAGGGTTCAAAACGTAGACATACGCGTGGATGTCCTTAGTGTTACTTACACATGTGGGCCGATGCAGAATTTGGAAATACAGCAAATACTGTAAATTTTATGTCCAATTTTACCAGGCGGATAAAAACGACTAAACGGAGCTTTTATTCGAATTTTTTTTCGAGACTCAACATTATCGTACATTCAGTATTATGAATTTTCCAATAACGATTAAGTACTAAAAGTTTACAAGAAAAAATGCTATAAATTTTACAAGAAAATTTCTGGCAACAGCATTCTGCCAACAAAACCCCGGTAAACGGTTTCCATTCAAATTAAACTGGTATATTTTATAGCTGGATGTATTTATTTTGACTGAGTATTAAATATTTGATAAATCAATTCTAATACAAAATAAAGAATTATAGAAATATCATCATCTCTTTCTATCTCACTGCCAATATTTGCCTGTAAAGACAATGACACCTTAGAAACAGTACAAAAGATAGTTCATTTTCTGGGAGACCCTCCGCAGGCAAAAGTAGGTTCAACATGTTGAATACCGCCGCCTGAGGCGATCGATCGACTATTTGAGTCGCAAACAGCTCAATGTGCATTCGTCGTCCTTTGACATAGAAACAGAGGACGTTTTTTAGTTTTGCAAACAGACCAATCACTTTGTAATTAAATTTGACAAGAAACAAAGGATACTTGAAAGGAAAGCGTGCTCCAAATGAAGAACGTTTCTTTCAATGTCCACAATGTCCACATAAAATATTTCCTAAAAGTTTCAAATTTAGATATGCAAGTTCATAATTCTCGAAAACTTCAATCGCCGATATATCGAAATGTGACTTTTGTCGATTGGCATGTTTGGAAGATTCGTGACGATATCACACACTTCAGAATAATTGTATTTGTCATTTAGTTCATTTCCAGTTTATTTAAAACATGCACAAACAAAAACAAACGAAAAACAAAAAAACAGGCAATCTATTTAACTACTTTACCTCTTATGATGTATGTCAATCTCCGATATAACCAATGCTACATTGCATTGATTAACTTCCCCAAGTATTCTTGCATTGACCATGATTAACATCACACGGAACAGGCTCGATAAGCACCCTCATTGAGTCTGTAAAATTAATAGTGTTTTGGATTATCTTTCACGACTATTGCCCAAAATTGAAGGGATGAGAAGCGAGATGAGTGTATACTATTACTACTACTTACTATTGTGCTCCTGTTACTGCTATGCTGCTGCTGCTGCGACACTAATCTAAAGGCAGTTAAGTGGCCTGGCCACTCAACCCATTTTTTACAAGAGGTTAAGCCCAGTAGCGTAATAGGCGGGTTGGGAGGGGGCAGGTTGCCACCTCAGAGACGTTTGACCGGGAAAAAACCCTTGAAAATCATGCTAAATCCTCCTTTTGTTGCCTCCTCACCAGGATTTTTTTCACCTTCAACCATGAAAATCTACTTCAAAACCACCTCCAACCGGGAAATTGCCCTCTAACAAGTGACCCCCGTTACGCCCCTGGTTAAGCCAATGACATAGCACACCGTATTTAATTTTGATTCCGAGTTTTGTAGTTCTAATACTGTTTATTGTCACAAGTACACTACATCATCTGTTATCAATAATGTTAAGGCATCTTGACTTAATCTCCATGATTCAAGAAAATTATTCTGATTGCCAAGACTACAACGACATCCCCCTTTTAAGTCGGGCTATAGAGGCCACACTTTGGGAAGACGTTTGATATAGAAGTCCCAAATATTCAAATGAGGTTTTGTAATTTATTCTGTCAAGCACTACTGCACAATATCGTACCGCGAATGACAGAATCAATTGTAATACCTCAGTCGCATACTTGGGACTTCTATATGAAACCTTTGCAAGACTGTTTCAGAATATGCTGGCTTCCCCTTAGTTTGATTGTTTGAGTAATTGGTTTCGTTTGTTGTTGTTTATCTTTTGAGTGTTTTTTTTTCAATGAATTGTTTGACGGTGAAGCTGATTTGAAAAGCTACAATTTAAATGTACTGGAACCAGGGTGTTTCCAAGGAGACCACTTTTTTGCCCAATGCAACAGAGGTAAAAACAAAAGGAAAAACAGAAAAGTTAATTTTTGACAAGGTATTTTAAAGGCTGACGCAGAGATTTCCCGAATTTTCTAACAAATCGTGTTTTTGCATATACATGCTTGTCTACATACTAATCACTGTGTGAAATAGCTAAACAAGTCCATGTCCTTCATACACATGATATAGAAAATCACAATTTTGTAATAAATTTTAGGATCCGGATTTTTTGTTGTTGTACACAGTACCCTATGGTACTGTTATACTACACATAAATGTTTACTACATCAAAACGAACAATTCAATTCATCTCAAACTTTTGGAAATGAGCATGTTAGATGACTATCTTTAGTTCCAATTGACTATTGTTAATTAATACACAAATAATTTATATTTCAAAATCTCTAAGTCAGCCTTTAAATATCCAAAACGGGAGTTCGGAGGACCAGTCCATTTTGTAACTGCAAATGCTGCACATTTTTGGCCCCCTTTATGACGATCTTTTATTACTACTACTACTACAATTGCTACAGCTATATGCCTCTGTACTACCACAAGCCGACTAATTAAAACAAATACCTTCACAGTTTTGTCCAGTGCCTTCAAATCCATTATTGCAAATGCATTCATAGCTGTCGTCTTTTACACGACATGAAGCATCAGCGTGGCAATCATGAGAACCCGATTCACATTTATTCATGTCTGGAAATAGAAATTGAAATGCCATCTTCAAACCACTGAAAACTAGCATGTCATCAATATAAGCACACACACACATACACCAACACCCACCTACACACACATACACATCATAAACACACATCTACACCTACATCCATACCACACATTTTTGTGTGTCATATATATACTTCTGAAGACATCAAAACAATATCAACATTGGTAAACTACCGACAACTTTTATTAAACTTCCGAGGACTTTTGTTCGAAAGAATTTTTGTATTAGTTCCTCGAAGTATATGTCATACAAGTACATTCGCATGCACACGCACACACAGAGAAATACACAGGTTCTTAAAAGGGCATTTAAATTTCCGAGGATAAACATTTCTCTCAATTTGTACTTGATCGGTTGTAGAACATGTACAGTAAACGTTTCACGATTTATCGAAATACAAGTATCTTGTTATTTTTCATAACCTTTCCAATTGGAATCTAAAGTGTATAAAACTGTATCTAAAGTTATGCAACCACATTCATTTACTTACAATAGTAGGGATACTCCGGACGTCGAAGGACTTATTTTAGAAATTAAAAAAGAAACCTAAAAAATATTAACAATACTACATACCTTTTGAACCCATGCTCACTATGAATGTTGTGTTAATGAGTTCCCCATCCTCGTTAACTTTGTTCATAAGATGACTATCAATTGTATGTCTTATAACTGAACTTTTTGCAGCAAACATTACAACATATCTTGCCAGTATGCCACCAGCTTCTCCGGGCATCAAGTTAACTACTCTAACACTCTCGTAGTTAGGCATATCCATGTAGGTCATTTCAAGCTTAAATATAAGAAAAACAATGCATATAATTATGAATGTGGGTAGATCTTTGCAGGTTTGTTAATGTTTTCTTTAAAGGGCAATGTGCTATTGTTTCAAATACAAAATGGAAAAATTGAGGTTCTTGAACCTATACATATGAAAATGAAGGGAAACTATTTGTGTTGCCAGGTATACAGTTTTGTCACCTGTTTTGCTTATAGTGCGCTATTTTGATGTGCTCTTTTGTTTCGAAATAAATATGCATACGTACATTTATCTATTCACGTGAACATCAAGACAAAATCTTGCTTCATAATACTTAACAGAGATATAGTCGCCTACTCCCTTGTGAAAATGTTTTCTCCACATCAAGTTAGCCTCAGAAGTATTGTCAATGAACCAGGTTTTTTATGAATTCCTAGTGCGGGTTCCATTCATCTGTTTCGAAGATAAGTTCCTGTGGAAACTTCAACAAATCTCACATGAAAGTAAAACCAATGGCTGGATTATATTTCACGTGTTAATATGCGTGTCAATTGTTTGATTTTTATGATTAAAATCCAGCAGTTTGTGTTATTAGAACCTTAAAATATCTGACTTTGCCAGTGATTTCTTTTTGATGTTGAATTCTCTTGTGAGTTTTGCAGGTTTGTATATTCTATTTCTCACATATTTAGACGTAGTACCTGCTCATTCCACATAAATGTCAAGTTTTCCAATTATAGTAATTTTCATTCGAAAGCCTACTACGGCTTTGCTACCCAGTGCATTACTTGCCATACCGAGTGATTTATACTGAAGACAATCCACGAGCTAAGTGATGGTCAGAAATGATCCGCCACTTAGGCATCCAATAAAACGTTTCGTGTACTTTTGCGTACGTTTGTACCATGCCTTGTGTACACACAATTCAAAATCCGCAAGCTATGTGCAAAACCTGATTGGTGTACTTTACGTCGCCTACCCCCCCCCTCCAATTCACTTTGGGTCGAATACAAGATTTGTGTTTTTGTTGCATGTCGAGAGTGATTGTGGATGTATCAATCCTTTAATTGGAAATCTTTATGACTGAATGATTTTGTCCTCCATATTGATTTTGATTGATTACAGACACAATTTAAATACGTTACCCCAGTCTACCCTTGTCAATTGGTTTCCACACAGTATGACCACTCCACTTGAACCATTTTATCCCCCTCACGATCATATTATTACTTTTCTCAAGCAAGTTACCACCCCTCCGTCCGTAGTCGGATAAAGTCAAGGTTCGGGATTAAAAAACTCAAAACCATATGGTTATATGCATGGTTTATTACCTATTTGCAACAGGTTTTACACGCGTATGAACCACAACCGGTGGCAACATTTATTTATTAGAAAATCGACGGACTTAGTAAACCTGGCATACAATGTAGTAGTTATATATATCTATATATATATCGATTATATATATCTATCTATATCAATCTAATATATATATATATATCTTATATATCTATATAATATATATATCTATATATATATATATATATAATATCATTTTCTTATACCTGCTTGTATAGGTTCAACACATTATGACCAAACCCGTTGGAGCACATTAGTTGGCCTTCACAATCCATATCACTGTTACATTCTTGACATGTTCCCATCGCATCCATCGTGACAGGACACTCCTGGTTTTGCTGTTTGAACAATAATGTATCGCATTCGAAACATCAAAAATAAATATCCACATTTTTGGAGGCCACAACTTACTTAATTATGCTTCCCAATGTACACACTTAACTATGCAATAAGCTCAATTAAGGTTTGCGCATTTTAATTATGCGTTGCGTAAGAAGCCTCAAAATTGTTTTCTTATCGAAAACAATGTAGAGTACTTAAGCCCGCCCGTATGCAATGCGGAAGTCGGGAGACCGGTGTCCACTTAAGGTATAGACGTGTAAATATCGGAGGACCATTTGACACTAGAATTCTTTAAACAACGTTAATATCAATTTATTCTGAAACAAAATGTGTGCATATGAATCCTTGGAACATGATGGATGCTTTAAATCATGTTAGAGATGATGTAAAATTGATAGTAAATCTGCATACATATGCATTTCTTTCATTACCTTCTTGCACAGGTTCAACACAGGTATGACCACAACCGTTGGAGCAACATTTATGTTGGCCTTCAGACAATCCATATCACTGGCCAATTCTTCGGAGCAAGATTTCCCATCGATCATCAGGGACAGGACCACATCCCGGGCTTAGCTGTCAAAAAACATAAATTATTGGAATTCGAAACATCAAAAAGTAAATAGCACATTTCTTGTAGACCACAACTTAACGTTGTGCTTCCAATATACACACTTAAATTAATGCAAATAAGCTCAATTAGGTATGAGATTTTAAATAATCGTTTCGACAGTAGCCTGAATGGTTTTCTTGTTGAAAAACAATGTAGATATCGAAGATGTATTGAAAAAACGTATTTAAAGGCACTCTCAGTGAGTTGCAAATCAGAAAACAAAAATCATCAAAAAATCAGCTTTGAATTCTGCAACCTGTATAGACTAAAATTAACTCACCTCAGACAGTGATAACACAAAAAAGCACCTCATAAAGACAAAATCGGATATTGTAGTGCATTACTGTCCGTACGGACACCTAGTACAAAACACATGATTGAATGGCAATTCATATTTTGAACACTTTGTTTTCTTCATTTTGTCATTTTTAATTGAAAAAGTCAGTTATGCGAATACTTACAGATATATTCCTTCACTTTTGACTACTACGGCCGAATTGAATTGTTTTGACTCTTTTTGGGCGGATCCACTGATGTGCCTTTAAGCCCACCCTCGATGCAACGGCGGGAGTGGGAGACCTTGTCCGACGTGTTACATGTCGGTGTGACCCATTACACATAGAATTCTTTAAAATAAAACGTAATATCAATTTAAAGTTTAAAAAAAAATGGCGCAAATGTATCCTTAGAACATGATGGACACGCCTTTAATCATTTAATATGTTACTTTACTTCATAAACTTCGAAGTACAAAAATAAATTTAATCGATGCGCTGCGCAGTCATTGTCGCCTTACTACAAACCCTTATACAACTCCTAGTCGCAGTCTATCGCACGCGTTGAAGCACAACAGCGCGTTATTATTAAGACCAAACAAATCTCTTACACTGATACACAAAATACCGGTTCCTATAAGTCACAATCCAGCATGTCCGCCCTAGTGAGACTGGTGTGGGAGTTTATTGATTCCTTTGTACTTCTAGGTTTACAGAGTTATAGATCGATGTAAAATTGATTGGGTAAACCTGGCGTACATTGCGATTATTTGTATTTACCTTCTTGCACAGTTTCCAACACCATGACCACAACCATTGGAACAACATTGTATGTTGGCCTCACAATTCCATATCACTGGCACATTTCCTTCGACGCAAGGTTTCCCATCGATTCCATCAGTGACAGACACATCCCTGGTTTAACTTCAAACAATAAATGTTGCAATTTCGAAACTTCAAAAATACATAGCACATTTTGAGGCCACACTTACTAATTGTGCTTCAAAAAGAACACAATAATGCAAAATTAATACGCGCAATTAAGGATTTTGCGCATTTTAATACAATCGTTGTGTAAAGAACCTGAAAATGGTTTTCCTTATCGAAACAATGTAGATCTCGAAGTTGTATTGAAAGCTAACTTAAGCCACCCTCTTATGCAACCGACCTGAATGGAACCTTGTCCAATTAAGTGTATTATCATGCTTTGAAGGTGTCCATACGCGTAATATCGGATCTACGCACGCTAATGATAACATTGGATGAATTTCGCCCAATATTTATTGGTCTCGCTATGAGTTTTTAAAATATTGGGCTCGACTGCGTCTCGCCCCCATTTTTTGCAACCTCATAGCTCGACAATAAATTTGGGCTGAATCATCCATTTTTATTACATAGACCGTGTACATGTCGGTGTGATCCATTTGCACAGAGATTCTTTAAAACAAACGTATATCAGTTTTTCTGAAACAAAATGGTGCAAATGTAATCCCTGGAAACAATGATTGATGCACATTAATGACTCTAAAACTCAATTTTATGTAAAACTAGCCAAATGCCATCATATAGAGCTGAAAACCGGTACCGCATGAAAATCCGATATTCCTGCGATTTTTATCCCTGGGCAAATTGGATTTTCGCCTATTTTTCGGTCGAAAATGCCAATTTTTTGCCGTACTCGCGGACTTGATGTGACGTCATTGTGACGCCATACTAGGTATGTTGGTACTTATTTTTGGTATCATTGGAAAAAGGAGGAATAGCTATCCATTGGTAATCAAAATCCTAATCGGGTGCTTTTATAACAAATTTCTCGAGGGGGGTGGTAACGCTTAAATCATTTAGAAATGTTTACTAGATGATTTGAAATTATTAGTAAAACCTGGCATACAATATGCATCTCTTTATTTTACTTCTTGCACAGGTTCAACACAGTATGACCACAACCATTGAGTCTTTATTGTTGGCCTTCCACAATCCTATCACGGCACTTCTTCGACGCAGGTTCCCATCGGATCCTCAGTGACAGGACACATCCCCGGTTTAGCTGTTCAAAACAATAAGTATTGTTTCATTCGAACCTCAAATAAATAGCCTATTTGGGATGCCACCCTTAAGATGGTCCAACCTTAGGTAGTCACCATAAAGCGACAGAGTTTATGAAAGCCTTGTCTCAGTTGATATTAAGCACTGTCCTAAGCATTCTGGTGTAAACAGCCATAAGGCCCCCCCCAGAACTGGGGTTAATGACCAGGCTTCGACCCATACAGTAATACTGATTTCAGTTGCTGTGAAGAGTTCAGTTTAAATCTCGGGAGTTTTTTGGGGAGATATGGATTTCCATATGTGGTTCATCATGTTTAGGGCTTTCCATGCTAGTGCATTCCTGATTTGATATCAGCTTCTGTGGATCTACCCATAATCAAGTTATTGATTAAGTCATCGACTTATGAATAGCTCAACTTTTTTTAAAGGTTTGTCGCATTTTAATAAATCGTGTGCGTAAGAAGCTAAAAATAATTGTGACTTTGTCGAAAAAATGTAGATCTCGAAATATAAGAGACTCAAACCCACGCCCTTATTGAATGACGAAGGGAAGCTTGTCACTTAAGTGTATAGGACGTGTCGGAGTTGGTGTGACATGCAAGTAGGAATTCTTTAAAACAAACGTAATATCATATTCTAATCAAAATGGTGCAAATTAAAGCAATCCTTGGAATGTGATGGGGACGCTTTAAATCATAAAATATGGTACTAGATTGATTGTAAAATTGATTAGTAAACCTGGAATACAATATTGCACTCTGTCATTTACCTTCTGCAACAGGTTCAACCCAGTCTGGATGGGGCCAAACCATTGAGCAACTTTATGTTGGCCATTCACAATACTATTCACGGGCACATTCTTCGACGCAGGTGTCCCATCGATCCATCGTGACAGGACACATCCCCGGTTTAGCTGTTCAAAACAAAGAATTATTGTAGTAGAAACATCCAAAAAGTAAATAGCCACATTTTTAGAGGCCACAAACTTAAAGTGTGCTCAATGTTACACCTTAAATAATGCAAATAAGCTCAACTAGGTTTGCGCATTTTAATAAAATCGTTGCGTAAGAAGCTTCAAATAATTGTACTCTTGTCGAAAACAATGTAGATATCTCGAATTCGTATTGAAAAGCTACTTAATTAAGCCCACTCCCTTAATGCACTGACGAATGGAAGCTTGTTCCACTAAGTGTATAGACGTGTCGAGGTTGGTGTGACCATTTGCACGTAGAAATTCTTTAACAAAAACGTAATATCAATTTATCTGAATAAAATGGTGCAAATTAAAGCTAATCCTTGGATGGTGATGGACGCTTTAATCATTAAAAAATATGTACTAGTGGATTGTAAAATTGATTAGTAAACCTGGCATACAATATGCATCTCTTTTCATTTACCTTCTTGCACAGGTTCAACACATGTATGACCACAACCATTGGAGCAACATTTATGTGGCCTTCACAATCCATATCAACTGGCCACATTCTTCGACGCGGTTCCCATCGATCCATCAGTGACGGGACCACATCACGGGTTAGCGTTACAAAACAATAATTATTGTATTTTTTTTATTTTTTTTAAATAGCACATTTTTAGAGCCACAACTTAAGTGTGCTTCAAATGTACACACTTAAGAATGCAAATAAGCTAAATTAACGTCTCTTGCACATTTTAATACAGCGTTTGCGTAAGTAGCCCCAATATTGTTTATTGGTCGAAAACAATGTAGATCCGAAGTCTATTGCAAAGCTACTTAAGCCCACAATCACCCATTATGCACTGACCGGAAGTGGAATTTCTCCATTAAGGTATGGACGTGAAATGTCGGCCCCCTGTGTGATGACCATTTGCACGTAGAACTGCTTTAAACGGGCCATTCTCGGGATGTCACACAAACGAAAATTTATTGCCTTCAATGACGAAACAAATAATCTAGCGAAAGTGACAACATTATTTGGTTAGATTTGTCACAAACCTTAACAAAAAATATTTCCACTTTCGCTAAATGATTGTTTTGTCATGGGAGGCACATAAAGTTTCGGTCACGTATGTGACACATCCCGAAGAATGGCCCAAAACGAAACGTAAGAGTCAATTTATTTGAAACAAAATGGTGCAAAATAAAGTAATCCTTGGAACATGATGGACGCTTTAATCATTTAAATATGTATTAGAGTGATGTAAAATTGACTAGTCAAACCTGGATCCAATGATTATGCATTCTTTTCGTTTACCTTCTTGCACAGGTAAACACATGTATGACAACAACCATTGAGCAACATGTTTTGGCATTCCCAATCCATATAACGGGCACATTCTTTCACGCAGGTCCCCATCGATCCATCAGTGACAGGACACATCCTGGTTTAGCTGTTTGAAACATAATTTATTGCATTCGAAACATCCAAACAGTTAATAGCCCACTTTGGAGGACAGATTACATAAGTGTGTTCAAAATGTACACACGTAATAATGAAAATAAGCTCAAAATTTGTTTTTTAAAGGGGTTTTTGGTGCATTTTAAAACCATCGTTTGGTAAGTAGCCTCAAAATTGTTTCCTTGTTGAAAACAATGTAGATCTCGAAGTTGTATTGGAAAGATACTTAAGCCCACCCCTTATGCAATGACGGAAGCGTTGAGGACCTGTCCACTTAAGGTATAGACGTGGTACATGTTCGGTGTGACCATTTTCAGAATTTCTATACTTCTCTGCGATGTCGAGTGCACCCGACACACACATTAATTTTGGTCAATTTGGTTTGTTTGTTTGTTTTTTTTGGTTAAAAAATTCAAAATTATTTATTTTCATGGGATATCAAAGGTTAGCTTAAAATGCATTTGAAATGAGTCCAAACAAGTCCTAGTCTTTTTTTCTTTAGTTTTTTAGGTGGTTCCCAAAATTATATGCAAAATATTTGGCCAAAACGTCTAATGTCACTGACTTATGTGTTTAACGTATACACAATTGTCCAAGCACGGAGAAGTTAAAACAAAACGTAATATCAATTATGCTTGAAACAAAATGGTGCTAATGTAATCCTTGGAACATGATGACGCTTTAAATATTTAGAATTATGTTACTAGATTGAATTGTCAATTGATTAGTAACCTGGCATACAATATCCATCTCTTTTCATTTACTTCTGCACAGGTTCAACACATGTATGACCAACAACCGTTGGAGCAACATTTAGATTGCTCTTAACAATCCATATCACTGGCCACATTTTCGACGCCAGGTTCCCATCGATCCATCAGTGACAGGACACATCCCTGGTTTAGCTGTTCAAACAATAAAGTATTGCATTCGAAAAAATCAAAAGTAAAATGCCTTTATTTTGGGAGGGCCACAACTTAAGAGTGCTGCAAATGTTTTACACTCAAATATAATGCAATAACAAAAAAAAAAAAAACTATAACAGAAGTAACCGGCCTCAGCCGGGATCTAGCAAGGATCATCCAGTCGCATACTATATGAATGCATGTCGCAAGCTCATTTGTATCTACCACATCCTGCGTCCCTTTCGGATGTATACGTAGTTTTTCGTTGTCCGGCCCCTTGTCCGATGTCGATGGTTGGTTTCACAGAGACCGAGTCTACTGGTACACAAAAGCAGGGTGGCGGTAACAATGGACTCTTGTACTACCTTGTCTCCAACCTTAGGTAGTAGTCACCATAAAGCACAGAGTTATGAAGCCGGTTTGTCTCCACGTTGACATT